>CAOLHI010004504.1:0-112514 GCA_948474755.1 Ctenosaura bakeri | reverse complement strand
AGGTTTCATATTGCCTCTCCCTAAGCTCTCCATTTCTGATTTCCAGATAGCTAGTGTGTGTGTTGTTTTATTTGCTGTTTATCTTTCAATAAAACTGTTATTTTTGTTACTTTTAAATTTGCTTGCCTGCTCTCTGACCTGAAGCTGTAGACATAGGGTTAAGGATCTTTGCTAAAGTTACCTTGCCTCTCGTTTAGCCAAGAGAGTGCTCAAGTTAAATTCCCCCAATTTGTGTTTTTATGTGGTTATTTGGGTGCCCCTCCTGGGACCCCCAACATACAGGGTAACAGTACCACTTTAAGCTGCTATTTTGAGCCATTTCACACATTGCAGTGATTGTTGTTAGCTGCATATTTAGAAATATTAAACATACTTGTGAAATTTGCAAACAGATTATATCATGAAGATAAGCATGTCAAGATCCTAGGATTGGCTGCAGTTCCCTTTGGGTACTTATGCATATAACTTCAAGCTTGACAATGCCATCCTAGTAAACGTAAAACAATAATCCACAGAATGCCATTGTAATCAACTGTCACAGCACTTCAAAGGCAGAGTCACAATTCTTCACAAGTTTGATGCTATTGTTGCTAAAAATCTGACTGAGGTTCTCAATGTGTCCTCTGGGTTATGGGATCAGTTTCAACTTTTGAGGCCTGTCAATGTGAACAAAATGATGTTAACTTGAACAACCATGTACCCTTTTGACTCTTGTCCATCTTGGCCACCCAGAAGCAAAATATTTGAGTTGTTTCATTGTATGGTAAATCCTTTGTTTCATGAGAGAGATAATACCTTCCATTCTAAAAGGAATGTGCCCATTTCTCCAAAAGCATGCCTGGACCAGAGATCTATGATAAATGATGCACAGTTGTAAATACCTCATAAGGTGCTTGTGGTAATGGCTCAGCTCCAAAAACTCTCAGAAGAAGCAAATTATATAAAACTTTTCCAGCCTGGTTTGAGATATGGACAAGAGTGTTACTATTATTGTATAATAACAACTTCTCTGTTAAAAAAAACATAGCTAATAATTCACAGCATACAAAAGTAAAAAGAAAGAAAGAAAGACAATGCAATTAAATCATCATAAAATCTGAAATAAAGTAAATTAAAACAACAACATCAAACAACAATCCAGCACATTATTCAAGGCCTTTTTCTACTGAAATATCAACTTAAAAGTCCTGGAAGAATAAAAAAAATGTTTTTACCTGTTTGCAGAAGATAGCAAGGAGTATGCCACCCTAGCCTCTCTCAGAAGATTGTTCCAGAGCCTGGGAATAGCCAATGAGAAGGTCCTCCCCCATATTCTCACCAAATGTACCTATGATGGTAGCGGGACAGAGAATGGGTTCTCTATAATGGCATTATTTAATATTTCAGGAAGAAGAAATAGGCTAGATCTACCAACTTCCACTGCCAGTGTTGCTGTCCCCTATGCATGGAGTATAGCATTCTGAAAGGGGCAATTTCCTCTATCCACAGAAGGTCTCCTTATGATTTTGAACACTGGAATATCTAACCCAAACCATGGACTGGGAAACATGCTAGTAACCATTGCAGCTAATGGGGAATCATGTAAAATGTTCCGGTCATGTGGCCTGAGTGAGAACAATAGCAATCACATTTTGTATCAACTTCTTCCTTCCACAGTGCAGCCTGGGATTTTCCCAAGCTGCCCTGGGGCAGGAAGCATGAGCACTGCAGCTCTGGAGCTCCACAAGTGTGGCAAACGGTGCAGGGCTCCAGAGTGATGCGCGATGTGATGAGTGATGTGTGATTGCACACCATTTTCAGCTCAAAGCCAAAAATGAAATAGTGTGTGATCGGCACCTGCCAGGTCCTGGAGTACTATTTTATTAATGAGGTGGAAATGTATATACTATAAATTTCTAATAATTCAATTACCTGAATTTAAAAAAATCAGAACAAAAAAAAAATAAAAAAAATAAAAAAATCAGAACAAATATCCTAGCCCTTCTTTACCACATCTGAGTGAAACATATGCAGAGTATATTTGATTGTAATGGCCCTGCACACCCCCACAATTGACATGATTTAATTGGCAAATACTATTTAATTGGCATGATTAATTAGCACTGATATGAATTATACCTGAGGTAACCGGAAGGTCAAGTTAGAAGAGGCAGATTACTGACTGTAAATGCGAGATTTCAAGCCAAGTCAGCCACACCCACCTCCTATGCAGAAACCAACTCATTGTCAAGGTAATAGTGCAGCCACTCTTAAGACAATAGGCTTAAAGCTAATGAGCCTGATATCTCAGAGCTGCAAGGGGAAATCCCCACCAAATTATGATTGTTTTCACCCTGATCCTACACACCTGGATGTTTCCCTATCGTCTTCTCAACTCTCCACAATATTGGGCTATTACAACAGCCATTCTCCTTTTGTCACCTAAACATTAAGATCATTAACTCTGACCAGACAGAGTTTGTGTTGCAACTTCCATTGTCCGTTTGGCTGGGAGAGTGCTTCACACCCATATTCACAGGATATTTTTTGGGTATAAGAACCCCCAATTTTGAGTGGTTCATTGCAGTACTGAATGTTTGATTCCTGAATGAGAACTGTCTTTAGGTGACTACCTAAGCCATGTCACTGCTTTCCTCACTGCTCTCTGGACTGGTAATTATTGCCTCATCCCTGAAAGTCCTCAGTCTACACTTTCCTCCTTTTACCTTTGGTTAGCTCTTGCATTAGTGTGTGAGTGTTTGGATCTTTGTGTGCTTGTGTGAATTTCTTTCAGTAAAACACCTTTTATTTCATATTTGGAATCTCTGACTGAGTCTTTCTTGCAAGGACACCATAAATATGGGTGGTAGATCTCAAGAAGTTGCCCCCCTCTTGCAGACCTCTCATTTATAAGCTAATCAATTCCCCAATGTCATGTGGAGGTACTGGCATTGTGAGTGGACCCCTGAGTCACCCATGTTTTGGGATAACATAGTGGTTTCATAATTTATCTAAAATAAATGATCTCCTTTAAAAGGAAGAAAGACATGTGATCATACCTCTACCTGTACTCAGGCATGCTTAAAGGAAGATAGTGAATAAATTTGGAAATAGAATTAATATGCATTTTGATGTGCAATATGATGTTTTTCTATTTGGAGGTAATTCTAATTGTGTTTATGGGGGCTTATTCTTGGGTAAATATGCATAACATTAGATTTAAATACAGTGACAGTTGTATGTCACTACGTTTCCATATTTTTCTTTGTTTGTTTTTGAACACATACACACACACACACACACACACACACACACAATCTGTGAGTGTCCTTAAAATCCATTGTGACAAAATGACAACCCTTCTAGTGACAGAAATTGAACCTGACAAGTGACTTGAACTGGTACAGTCATGCAACTCATTTTGTGTTTGATGGAGAATGTAAACACATTTCTGACATAACACATCTTGGAGGGTGACACTGAAGGCCAAATGAAGCCTAAGAAATATCCTTAAGCTCAACTTAAATGTGCCCAAGGGAAACAAGAGGCAATGGCAACTTTTCACCTCTTGGATTCGAAACCACAGTCAACCTGCCCAAAGACACAAATCAGAACTGCAATACCTTTGTCATTACACCACTTTTTAAAACATTTATTGCAGTCTAAATAATTATGTTGAATTGTACTTTAGTAGACTGAAAGAAAACATAAAATGTTGTACCATAGTAACTGGAAAATTCCTGACTCAGATCTTATTCATTATTGCCATGGAAACATTGTGGCTCAACCATGTCATGATAAGTATTTGGAGGGCTTATTGAAAAAAGCAGCTGGTGAGGGAAGGGTAGTTGTTAAAAACAGCATCAGGACCACAACAAGGAAGGTAGAGGCATGTAGCACTAGGGTCCCAATCCACATCATTATCAAAGTTAGAGAGGGAAATTTATAGATGTCTCAGCACAGTTATATAAGAAATATTGGATGTTTAAGGACTGTCGCTTTCAGTTTCTTCCATGTTTTAATTTTACACATTCAGGAACGTGGGGTGTGGATGGGGAGTACTTTCTCATCCATCCCTGGCCACAGCCTCAGATGTTTACTTTTATAACATGGGAATCATAAGGAACGGGTGTTTGACAAGGATCACATACTCTTTTTAATACAGGTTTTCCTTTTCTCAAAAGAGTTGAAAGCAGTGTGTGAAGTAGTTATTTTCTGAATAGAACTCAGACAACTTTGTCTTCCTAAATGAAAGAATCAAATGACAAGAACTCAAATGATGGGCATGTATATAAATAAGTCCTGGAAGTCCCTTTTTTCTAGATTCTATTTTATTTCTTATTTTTATTTTCCTTTACCCACATTCAGACAAAAGAAGCCAAGTATTGGGTTAAGTAAAGCTTTTGAAAAAGTGCTGCTGTTTTTTAAAAGGCAAGTACAATTATACTCTTACTGTACTTTCATGAAGTACAGGAGAAAGAAAGAAAGAAAGAAAGAAAGAAAGAAAGAAAGAAAGAAAGAAAGAAAGAAAGAAAGAAGTGCTAGCTGCTTTTGGGGTGGTGGAAATTTTTTAAGAAGTTTCATGTCCCCCCTAAAAAATAAAAATAAAAAAATAAGACATAATTGTTACTTCTTAGTTAATATGCCTGCTTGCCGTCTTCAAGGAAGGGAAAAAGTCCTTGTATGAAGTTGAAAGGGCAAAAGACTGTGTGGCAAGCAGGCTTATTGCTTTCTTTGCCCTCTAGATCTTTTCATAAATTATGTTTCCTGACAGCTTCTTCAGGCAAGCCAAAATATGTAGCATAAGTCCTGGCAAAGATTAAATCAGAATGACTAAAATGCCCTTCTTTAATAAAGCTCTGAATAGAACCCATAGTACAAATTCATCCCGTTGATGAGACAGAAAACAATAGGCTTACAATGACATTTGACAGTGACGTTAATTTACTTATAGGACTGATTACACTCTGCTGCTCATATCATAGTAAAACATGGCTGCAGTGAACTTTATAGCTCAGCTCTCACACCGGCACCGGGATAAAGCACTGCAAAGACCTCTGCCTAGAAAGGTCACTTCCTATAATTCCTCCTCTTTGCTTTAATGATTGGAGTGTTGTAACTCTGTGGCGTAATTGAGCTGGCACATTTCCCTAGGTGCAACTCTGTTTCTTTATATGTAAAAGGAAAAGAAGGTGTGCTAGGTAGGGACATATCACATTACATCTTTCCATTGTGTGCATAATTGTTGCCTCTTTTTCATGATAAGGGACATGGATTTCAGGCTCAATTCCTTTTCATTTCTCTAAATCTTACTTGCCACCTATTTATACTATTGGTTGTGAGGCTTTCTTTTTTACTTCTCATAAGGATATTTGCATTTTTAAAAAAGTATACATTCATGTGCATATTTCTACTCCTGGCTAAAGTATATTTAAGACAGCCAACATAGTGTTGTGGTTTTAGCATTGGACTACAAACCTGAAGAACAGGGTTCAATTTCTCACTCAGCCATGGAAACCTACCTTGGGCACTTCACACATTTACAGCCCCAGAAAATTGCATGATAAGTTTGCCTTAAGGTCACCATAAGTCAGAAACAACTTGAAGCTACACAACAAAGTATATTTAAACACATTTTACAATATACAGCAAGCTTTTGTGCACAATACACTAATTGTTTTATGCCTATTTTATTTTTTTGTAAATGTACCAAAGCATCCAAAATTTCTGGATTTCTGAGGCAAGGTACATTTTATCTCACTAAAAGAGGTGCAAAATGAATAATTTTGTTGAGATGTACAACCCCAGCACATTTCCCCATCTGCAATTATAGTGCAGCCAACTTGTTTAAACTGGTGAAACATAGTTCAATCATCCTAAAAACCTAATAACCCTTAAAAATCTCAAGATGAACTAGAAATAGATCACAGATATAGATCTTACAGTCAGATCTCTTCAAAGAAACTCAAATCTGGTCCCAAAGCTGCACGATGAGAATGGCATTGATGATACAAGAGGTTTTTCTTTCCTCTCTTTCCCCTTTTGACAGCCTCTATACCTTCTCAGAAAGCCTCTCCAGAGACTGCAGAACTCTGTAGAACATCATGACCTGTGTGAGAGGAGGAGGAGGAGGAGGAGAGGGAAATTCTGGCTCAGCTATTTGGTGTAGCTGCTTCACTCTGCATAACTAAGGATGTATCTGAACAGACTCAGTTTAACTAGATGCCAACATAAAATATAATGAGGTGATGAGATGTCAAGTCCCTGTTAAGACTGGTTCACATAAGTGCAGCTATTTGCATGACAGATATACAACTGGATTCTGCCACCCATCACCACCACACACCTCAGATAGCTTCTTCCCATCATGGTTCACTGAAATGGAACCAAAGTGGTTGCCCCTCATTCACCACTAGTGAATGGAAAAGACAGGTTGTAGGAAGAAATTTCAGCCCACTCCTTTACTGTGAATACTCTGCTGAAGAGCCCTAAACAAAATCCAGAAAATTGTCCTAGGCAGTCCTAGGGGCATGTTCATCCATGTTCTGTGAGCTTTTACTATTTGTCTTTGGACAGCAGGTTCCTATGCATGTTATATCACAAATCTGCTTTTGAAATTCTTTCTTCCAAAAAGTACTGTGCAATGTTACTTTGTTGTAGGAGATACAGGCCAATATTTTAGATGGCATGCACAGAGCAAAACCATTCTGCACATGGAATTCCATGCCTTTCTCCCTCCCAGGGAGCTGCCAAGTCCTGTGGGGCCACTCCTATGGGCTTTAAACAGTGGAGATGGGATGTAGGGAAGTGATTGGTTAGTAGGAACTGCCACTCATCTCCCAAGGTTTGCTGAAGAAGAGCACAGTATTCATTCCTCTGCCTCTCTCTCTCTCTAGGATATTGCAAGTGGATGAGAGGCAGGCCTCTCTGCTCAGTTCCCTTGCTCCCTCCCTCCCCTGTTGTAGTCCCATGGGGCTTTACAGCTGACATGGAGTGGCTTGGGATGGAGTACACATTCAAAATAGGGCATAGATACATATAAAGTGAACATATGCAACTAACCAAATTTCAGAAAATGCCTTTTAAATTCCCTCAGACATTCAGACTTAGCTGCATCGGCCTTTGCATCCCCATCCTTGTGCAAAGAATTAGATGAATATTATAATCTTGATGTGATATGCTGACCTTGATGTGATTCTGATATTGATATGATATTTACAGCAATTTATTCATTGGTGAAAATAATAACTGATGTCACAGTCATCAGATGACATACATACATAGGTAAGCTAGCCGAAAAAGATAGCTTCATGAAAGGCATAAAGCTCTGCAAGAACAGAGTTTCAAAAGTTACTTTTTGGACCACAACATCCTATAATACTCAGAAAGCTAGTTTGCTTGCCTGCTGTTACCCAGATGTGTTTGACCATAACTCTTTCATTTCTGCCTAGGATTCCGGCTGTGGATAATGGGTGTCGTTTTCATACCCACCTGGAGGATGTCAGGTTGGTGAAGGCTGGCCCACAGCATATCTCCTAAACTAATCTTTTCTTTCAACTGTCAACCATCATCATGCCCTTCATCATTCAAACAGAAATATTTGCAATCAGAATTGGTGTGAAACATGTCCCTCGAGGCTTGAAACTACATGTGAAACCTGAAAAAAATATGATTATGGGGGGAGCCATTTCACCAATTATGTTTATTATGTGAATACTCATTTTTTTAAAAAATCATGCACCGGGAAAAAAGTATAATGTTGAATGCTTTAGCATGTGTTCGAAAATATGTTTTGTATATTCAGTATACACTGCTCCAACAGTCAGGATTAGTTGCAGGCTTCTTGCACTTGGCAGCAAGCCCAGATTTCCTATGCCGTAATATGTGAAGCAACCAAAAGAGGTAAATCAAAAGTACTTATTTAAAGAATTTGGGGGCAAAGCAGGGGAAGAGGAATCTACCTTTGGTGTTTGGTTCGTAAAACTGGAATGAATCTCTCCTTTCTTCTTTCCTTTTTTTCTTCCTTTCTTTTTGTGATGTGAGTCTTTAAAGATAATCCTTAATGCCAATAGAAGATAATAAACACACACATGAAAGATGCAATACTTTGCCACTATGTAAAGGATGAATTTTCTGCTTAAGGATCAGTATGTTAATTAATGAAAAGCCAAAGGCCATAGTATAAATGGTCTCTTGGAAAATCACACTCTCAAGAGAAGGTAGTTCACCTTTACCTTCATCTTTACACAGAGAAAATATATACGGAGTAATGCATCACCTTTAACACCACAGAATAAAGATTTATCAAGCCCTTGTTACAGAGAAACATCTTAATATGATGAATGCTCTTGTCAACGTTCAGTTAATCACTGGATCTAATCAATACCACCCATTTTCCAAATGAATTTTAACAGTTTATCTCACAGGAAGCATAATGATAAGGAGGTCTGAAAAATCCATTAGGTTTTCATGAACAAGTGGCTCCCAGTAAAGTTTAATTGGAGCAGCTGTATTTTTATTGCATTAATAATAATGTCCCTACATGGTTGACCTTAGATTACCTGTGTATCACATATCCATGTCTTGGTGAATAGAATGACAGCTGGGCCCTGTTTCAGCTCAATCCCTGATTGTTTAGTATGCCATAATATTTTCAAGGGGATCTCATGGACTGCCACAAATAGCTACAGCAGATGTGTTGCTTGCAGGTCCATTTAGCAGCCAAATGGTTGCCAGGACCAGTTTCTCCCTCATTTTTTTTCCTGTCAGTTGGCCAAGTGTAGAGCTGTCCTGTTGGCTCTTGGGGAGACAAATCAGTGAGCCTAGAACTAGAGGGTTGTACTCATTGTCACCTATTCAAGTGCACATGTAGGCTATTACAAAGACACAGATGTCTCCTTGTTAAATGATGCCATGCAAAGTACAGTATCAAGCCCAAATCTGTACCTCTGCTTTCTAATATTTATGCTAATTGTTTTGGGATGTGTGTCTCCAAGGCACTGATGTGTGATCATGGGAGGCTTCAGGCTGAGTTGCCAGAAACTTGGCAGCATCACATCAGGGTTACCAGGTGTACATCAGTAGTGTGGAACAGAAGGGAGCAAGACCTACTGTTCCCCTTCCCAGGTGCTGAAGATTGTGGCAAAAAAAAAACAAAAAAAAAACAGGGGCGTACTGCTTTAGCTGAAGCAGATGGCAAAGCTTCTTCCTCTCCAGTTGGCTCATCGCTTTGCCTTGTGACTGCTCACAAATGCAATCCAAGTCTGTTTATTTATGTAGGAGGGGAAAAGGGAAAACAGTAGAGAAGTGCTGAGTCTGTTAGTAGTGCCTGACCAAAACATGTACTTTCTAGTTCTAGAAATCACATCTGCATAATAGATGCTACATGCACTGACAACAAAGTTTAGGTCAGTTCAGATCATCTGAATTACTGTTTCTCACTGTGGACATTCCATTTACTTCTTATAATTCCTAGCTTTTGGAAGACCAATTAGATGCAAATTTGTTGATTTCTCTTCTTTAAAGCCATCTGTGAGTAAATCTCTGTCATTGCTTTGTGTTCTGTTCATTCAGGAATTTATTCAGTGTAGATAAATAAGTTTAACTTTATCAAATTCAGTAAAAGCACAATAAATGCATCTATCATATATCCCCAGAAACCTAGCATTACCATTTATATTATACCAGAAGGTATATATCAGCTTTCTATAATGTATGATAGAGTTTAACAAACAGGGGAGTGGATAGATTAATTCTGCTGTTATTTCTCTTTCTTTAATAGGAAACTTGCCAAAATAGTGGTTTTTAAAACACAGACTTAAATAACTGGATATATTTTAGGGAATGATTTATTTTCTTTGTTTTGGCTTAGTGTGCTTATTAATAATCAACATAAATGTAGCTACAGAGCTAAACATCCCTTGTAGTAACTTCCAAAATCAAGTAAAATATGGAGATTAATGTGAATCGTTAATTTGTGCTCGTAGTGGTTTCTTGTTTAGAAGACCATTAATTTGTTATAATGATTTAAAATGCTATTAAAACACCAAAATCACACTGTATAAGAATTTACTCACATATGGTAAACAAATTGGCTTTCAGTGGTGGTATGCACCTTCTTTACCCTGTTTTCATTTCTGTGCCTGGAATCAATACGTCTGTAATATCTCTACACTGTGCTAAATGAATAAACATATTTGATGTATATGATTGTTTATATATAGCATCTGGATTCCTTTTTTGTGAGTTCTAATAGGGTATGTCTGCCTCATGCCATCATAATCTACTTTGGCATTCATTGTGGAATCTGGAATTCTGTTCCTGCTGTGTAACATTCAAAATCTCCGGTAGAACCCCTCTCTTTTCAGCATGCCTCGTTACCCAAGACCCAGGTTGTTGGCAGAGAGTGGAGGAACTAGAAGAGAAGTACCAATCTATTTTCCTATTGCCCGGTGAGAAATAATGATATCATCCTCAAGGACTATCAGTGGATTCCCCAAGAGGTCCCTGTGAAGGAATGTCACAAGGCCACCAGCTAAAGGAAAATAACAGGATAATAACTAGAAAATATCTGGATCACTACTCTTCCATGTGCTGTGTGCCAACACAAAAATGTCTACCTTGTGGGGGGGGAGTACTAATACATTGAAAGGGTGTCCTTTGGAGGGGTTGTGCAAGAAGCTATTATATCTAGAGAGATGTCTTTCAGTGCAAGATCTCAACCAGCTTTTATGATTAGTTTCACATTCTCCTTCCACAACCTTTTTATCTTCAGTATAACTTCCATACACACCTTTCCACTGACCTGACTCTGATATAACAATATGCCAGAATAATTACAGCAGTTATCCCTTCCCTGGCAGACCTGCACAATATGACCCACAAAGGTAGACCCAGTCTACCAACAATGTATTATGGACTGCCAGGTCACAATACCCTTCCTTCATTAAAAATAGGAAGTTCATTGAATATTTTGTAATGGACTTGTCTTGACGGGTCTTGGCATTAGACCTGATAGGTCACACAACCTGTGGGGGTTGGCCATCTTTAGCCATGTAGATTAGTCATGTAGAAACATGAGCAAGAAGATTGAAAGAAGCAGTGGCAGGCTTGGTGAGCAACTGAGGGATGAGGAAGAGGAGGTAATGGTGGAAACTTGCCATGACTTTCATGGAGATGCCTCTGCCTGGAGCTGCCACTTGCACTCAGGAGGGAGGAGAAGAAGAATAGGCAGTGGCAGCCAGACTCAGGTGCATCGGCAGGAAGAAAAGGCCCCAGAGGAGTAATGATTTCTGTGGCCCAGATAGCATATGGGGGGGGAGCAGGTGAGTGTGTCACAGGGCCTTTCCACACTTCATGGTTATAGTGCTATTATTCCATTTTCAAAATGCTGTGGAATTCTGGGGTTTGTAGTTTACTGAGGCCCAAGTGCTCTCTGGTTGAGAATTCTAAAGGTCCCTCCCTGAACTACAAATCCCAGGATTCCATAGGATGCTGAAAGTGGGATAATAACACAATAACAGTGTAGTGTGGAAAGAGCCAAAGTCTGGTCCCTTTCATTCAGTGCTACCACCCCGCTAAGAAATAATGAAGAAAGGGGCTATTCAGAGGCAGGCCTCCATGTGGGAAAGTCACATACAGCAGCGAACTCTGGGCTCAGTCAGAGGAGGCATTGAATTGTGAGGCTGCCTCCCTTTCATTGTTAACCCAGGCCCACAGGGAAGGAAAGGAAGGGGAGGACCACTGGGGATAAACCATTTCCTTAGCCAAGATCCAACCTCTTGCCAGTCTTCCCACTCCCTTCTGGTCTCTTCCCGGTGTCCCAGCCCAAGCTTGTGAGTGAGCAAGGGAAGAAGAGAGATTGAAAGCATGTTAAATATGGTTTGATGGGGCCTTGTTATCTGTAGTTTTCCTACATTTATTGGGGTTACTCCACCTCCCACCCCAGCAAAAGTTGAGGGCTCACTGTACTTGCTTCAAGGAGAAGTTGTGCCACAGTCTGTCCTAGCTTTTCATCCACTATTGACCTTTACTATTCTGTGGTCTATATGACAGAGATTTCTACATCTTTCATATTGTCTTCTCAGGCAAGGAACTCCTGCAATAGAAGCTTAGTGAGTTCAAGATGATTCTGGAGAAAAATAAAAGTTACATTTTGAGTTCATTCCAAATAAAAAGCTAGCATTATTTAGCTTTTCTATTGTCCTGTTGTTACCCTGTATGTTGGGGGTCCCGGAAGGAGCGCCCAAATAACCAAATAAAAACACAAGTTGGGGGAATTTAACTCGAGCACTCTCTCAGCTAAACAAGAGGCAAGGTAACTTTAGCAAGGATGTTTAACCCTATGTCTACAGCTTCAGGTCAGAGAGCAAGCAGGCAAGTTTAAAAGTAACAAAAATAACAGTTTTATTGAGAGATAAACAGCAAACAGGACAACACACACACTAGCTAACTTGGAAACAGAAACAGAGAGCTTGAGAATGGGTAATATGACACCTGGTCTCGTAGTCCTGGAGAAAAAGATGGGTTCTGGGGAAGAAAGCTCAGCGTGGCTGGCTGAGGGGAGCTCCTTAGACAAACCAGCAGCAAGGCTAGATGGAAGTCCAGGGTGATCCAAGGAAGTCCCAAAAGTGGGGACTTTTTATAGGGTGGATTTTACGTACAGGCTATGCTATGCTCGGTGAGAACAAAGGAAATTTGGAGCTGGACAAAGGATTTGGAAAAGGTCAGGTTTTGTATGATGGGCTTAATACTTTACGACAATAGTGTGGCCAGTACATTGATGGCCCAACATAAAGAAATGGCTTGGCTCTTGGCTGTGTGGCTTTGTGTGAATAAGCACCGAGCAAAGCCGGTTTGCAGGGAGGTTTTTCCCTAAAGCAACGGAGAGGCTTAAGTTGCCTGCCTGAAAGAGGTTTGGAATGTTTACCCATTAATGGCTGCGCCCCAGATGTGCTTGTCCGGAGGACCTCTGCAAACACATGGAGTAGGGTGGCAGAGAAAGGTCAAGCCAAGGCCAAATTATTTGATATCAAAAGGATATCTAGTGCTTTCACCAGACATATCATAACCATGATAACACTGTGTGATCAACAGATGTCCCCTGAAATGCCAACAGCTCTCTCCTATGTCTGCCTATTGAGGTGGAGGTTCAGGAGTAGTGGATAAGATATTTGTCATGGAAGTTTGTTGATTATTGCTTTTTTTAAAAAATTAAAGTATTCTTGATAAATTCCAAGAAAATCTCAAGTTCCCCAGAGAGCTATGGCTCTAAAAAGAGACCATCCCTTCCCTCCATTTTCACTAGAGTTTACTTTGACAACTCTTGCATTTTGTACATGCAAGCACACTCCAAAATGCCTACCCAGTCAGAAAGTGGTTAATTGAAGACATCTGCTTTCAGGCTTCTGATCTGTCTGGAAGGCAGCTTCTGCTTAAACAAAGCTGCAACCTCAGATAATCTTAGCATCTGACACTGTAATGAGTTCTTTCTCTTTTGAAATGGAAATTCATTCATTACTATTAATATTTTGCCTGCTCCTGCTATGTACCAAAAAGGCAAGTTTTGACAATAAAAAAATACACTTCAAACAAACAAATTTCAAAATTTATTGCTTAAGTCCCATTGAGGGATATAGCCTTGTGTTAGTGAGCATTTTCAAGTTTTAGCTTTGATTATTTTTAAATGTATATTTTATATAACAGAACAAATACCTTTCATACTTGTCATTTACCTTTCACTACGATAGCTTTCATATTCAGTTACGTTTTAAAATTCCTATGTGTTTTATATACTGGAAGAACACAAAACATACTTGTTATATTCATTTAAATGACTGATGCCTCAGAAGGAAAGAGAGAGAGACAAGAGACCAATAAAGTTTGACATATGATGCATCTTGGTATCATGAGATCATGGAAACAGGCTATTATTTTGTATTCTATCTAATATATTTATTTAAGATATTTTTATATCACCTTCCACCCAGTAATAGGGATGTAAAAATATTTGCAAATATTTGGAAAATAAGTGTGTTTCTCAAGTGTCAGGAAACCCTGATGATGAGAATCCCAGACCAATCAGATTATTCGCAATTTGGGACTTAAATTGAACAAAATTAACACATTGCTTTTTGAGTGTGTGCATAATATTTCCTGCCCCCCAAAAAACTTTTTTTTTTCTGCACAAAATTCTACATGCAAAGAATATGGCACTTTCTGCAGTACCCTCCTACTCCGCCATAAGGACAGGAGAAGGATGGAATCTCAATGATGTTTCTGTATGATGTCGTTGTGGTCCGTCCTTCTCCCGTTCCCTGACAGAGTGATCATGGGTTAAATCATTGACATGTTTTCCTCATCAATGACCCTTGGGCCCTTGTCGCATGGCATTTCTGATGTGAGAGGGCCACTTGAGCATCGCGTAAATGTGAGGACCAGTCCACACGACACGCTAGCATTTGCAAGATACTTAAGGACCTGACGTGGACTTCACACACATTTTTTCATTTTTGGCTTGAAGCCGAAAATGCTATGCAGTCGTGCATTGCTCTGGAGCCCCGCACACACTTACCTTGTATGCGGAGTCTCAGGAGCCGGGCCGGTCACACTTCCTGTCCAGTGCAGCCTGGAAAGGTCTCAGGCTGCACTGCGAAAGGAAGAGGCAGAGCTCTCGCACAAGCAGGAAGCTTGTGCAGTGCTGAAGAAGCAGGGAAGCGAGACCCTTCCTCTGGAGGCTGCTCATGTGAGCCCCGCACCCCAGCACTGTGAAAAGGTAAGGTGCGAAAAGGGCTGGTGATTATACCACCATCTCATACTTACCTGTCCTGTGGAAGCCCCAGAAGCACAATGGTGGTGCTTTCTGCCTCAGCACAGCCTGGAAAAGTGCCCAGCTGCACTGCAGAAGGAAGCAGCATGTCCATCACACTGTTTTCCACAGGGAACCAATCCCATATTGAGGGGAGTGCTGCCATCACACTCCCTTCCTTGTGGAGCTACTGCCAGGATCACCACCAGATGCCGCTTCAAGAAGGTAAGCTGCAGAAAATGCCTACCTCTCCAGCCACAGAATTTTCTCTATAGAAATTTGATTTTCTGCACATCAATGCTGTTTTCAGTGCAAAAATATGCAAATTTTGTGTGTAAAAAGTCCTGACCTGAGTACAGTCTTCAAACACTGTGTACTTTTCAATGACAATTGTCACAACAGAAAGACAATTGCTAAAATTACTAGTTGCTTCTTTCGAGAAGAAAAATAAAGAACAATTGTATTCCTACTCAATAAACACTCAAAGTGCTATACAAATAAAAATATCAAAGGATTTTGATTTTTAAAAAACCTGGACATATTTCAAATAATAACATTAGGAATTAATAGAAAAGAGAGAGAGCTAGGGAAGGGGGACAGAGAGAGAGAGAGAGAGAGAATGATGTTAACAGAGAATGGCATTGTGGCTATCTCTTTCTATTTCTCTGTCTGTCTGTCTGTTTACCTATATATCTAACTATCTCCAGAGCTAGGTGCCGCAGGGGAGGAACCACCTTTGCTGGTTGCCAGTGGAAGAGAAGCTAAGGATTTAACATCTGTCACAATGATGTCATGATGCTGTGCATCCTCTTTTGGTGACAATATCGATCTCTGGTATCATAGACTGGGTGGCATATAGTGGGTAGCAGAATACAGGATCAGGTAGTGGGTGAGTGTATATTTCAATACCACTATATGGCCATTTCCGCACTACAGTGTTAAAGTGCTGCTATTCCACTTTCAACGCCCTGTGGAATTCTGGGGTTTGTAGTTTACTGAGACCAAAGAGCTCTTTGGCTGAGAATTTGAAGTGCTCTTCCCTAAACTACAAACTCCATAGTTCCATAGGAGGTTGATAGTGGAATAGCAGCACTTTAACACAGTAGTGTGGAAATGACCATAATCTGGTTTTCTCTGGGATGCCATGGTTGAATGGCATGGGTGGGCTTACTGCCTTGTATTTGGGTGGAGAGAAGTTAATGATGAGAGGTATCTGGATGAGCAGAAACTTTTCTGGCAGAGGTTGTTTTTGAGTGAGTGGGGAGTGCTGTTGAAGCATCATATGCCCTGTTCAAGCTGTTTGCTAGGCTTTGTTTATAGGCCTGTTTAGGACAATAGGGCTTGTTGATTTGCCAAGCCATGTTTGGGCTCAGTTCAAGTTAACCCCCTTTGAAGTCTTGGTCAAGTTGGATGCTTTGCCACTTCTAGTGTTGGGTAAGTCCCTGTTTTTAGGCACATGAAGGCCCAGTGGATCTGGCTACACTCTGTGACCTTATCAGTCCAATTTGGCCCAGGTAGGCTTAATGCAGGTCCTACAGGCCTAGTTAGGCCCTGTGGAAGCCCTATAGGCCCTGTAAAGTCCTGTTGGCCCAGTTGGGCCTCATGTAGGTCTAATAAGCTTTGACTGGTCTTTGGAAAGCTGAATTTGTCCTACTTCAATCTCTGGTGGCCTAGTGGGCCTTGTTAGGCTTTGTGAAGGCACAATAGGCCTAGCTTAGCATCATGAGGTGTTGGAAGTTGGTAAGAATTTGTTGCATTCATTTGACATAGTTTCCAAAGCCTTTTCCACAACACACCTTTTCATGGAGTTGGGGTGTGGGGATCACGCAAGCAGCCTCCAGCAAGAGGCTCTCACGTCCTGGTTCCTTCAGCTCCACAGCTGCCACCTACTCATGTGAGAGCCCTGCCTCTACCTTCTGCAGTGCAGCCTGGGAGTTTCTCAGGCTGCACTGGGGCAGGAAGCACAAGCACCTCAGCTCCGGAGCTCCGCATGCACAGCAAGTGCACGCGTGGCCCTGAAGCGATGTGTGATCACACGCCATTTTTGGCTCAAAGCCGAAAATGAAAAAGTGCACGAGGTGTGCCTGCCAAACCCTGAAGCATCGTGTGATTGTGAGCTCATCGTGTGGACTGCTTCTCACATTTGTGTGATGCTTGGGGGGGGGCTTTCACATGGCAAATGCCATGTGAAAAGGGCCCAAGAAATGTAGCGGTGGACTCAAGGGCAAAGGCCTGTCTGAATGACAACCAGTTTAAACATCCACCTCCAATTTTATCTTAGGCTCTTTCTGCAAAGCACCTTTTCATGGAGCTGGAGTGTGGGGATCACGCGAGCAGCCTCCAGCGAGATGCTCTCACGTCTCCTCTGCTTCAGCTCCACACGAGCTGGCTACTACCGAGCAGGCAGCGTGAGAGCCCTGCCTCTTCCTTCCGTAGTGCAGCCTGGGGCAGGAAGCATGACCACTGTGGCTCTGGAGGCTCCACACACACAGCAAGTGTGCATGGGGCCCTGGAATAATGTATGATCACACATCATTTTTGGCTGAAAGCTGAAAATGAAAAAGTGTGCGACCAGCGCCTGCCCTACCCTGGAGCATCGCACAATTGTGAGTGTGTCATGCAGATCGCTCCTCACAGTCACGCTACACTTCTGGTGTCCTTTCGCATGGCAAATGCGATACAAAAAGGGCCTAAGTTGTCAAATGAAGAAGGAAAGAAGGTTGACTGACTGCTATCTTAGCCTGACTAGATGCTCTGGTAAAGACCAAATCTCCTTATAAGCAGTCTACTGTTCTAAGTCAGTGTGAGACCAGACCTGAGCAGAAAACAAGTCTTACTAAACAGATTTTGACTCATTTAGATGTCTTGGAAAAATAAATCCAGAGTGAAGACATTGTTTTGGCTGCAGAAGTTGAAGAGGTTGAATTGGTCCCAATGGGCAGTGAAATGAGTAGTGCTGGTGAATCTGTATTGGTGGAACCTGCCTTAGGTGAGCCACATGTTACTAGCACAGTTTCAACATGGGCATATATTTTACCACACAGGGGTTGGAATACTTCAGGTTTTGGTGTATTGTGAGTTAGTGATCTAGTCATGTTACCTACAGGAAATTTATTAGGTAGGTCACTGGAATTCAGGAATTTAACTCTTTTGGGGTGAGAGGCTCTATTGATTACCTGTACTTCTACAGCAGATCAGAAGAGAGTAGGGTAGGGCTCTGTCAGGATCCAGACTTATGCCCTGTTTGTGGTTTGTGGAATTATGTTTGGGTCAGGGGACCTAGGTCAGCTTCTTTATTCTGCACCACTGATTTTTCCCCCATTATCCAATACCATCTCTGGACTGTTACTTTTAAGGTCTTGCAGAAGTTGGGTTTTCAAGGGGCTAAATTCAGGACATCTTTTCAGATTGGGCCTCTTTAGAATGATATTTCCATAGACTTAGAGGCAAAACCAATCCAATATATTAGATGTTGGAAATCCTTTGCATATCAGAACTCTCAAGTTTTGATGGGTTTTGTTATGTTACTTATGTTGTTATCTTTTCCAGATTCTAGATTACATCTGGAGAGGCAATAGATCTGGATCTATAGCTATAGTATGGTTTCTTAGGCAGCACACCAGGCCTAGAACTGACATTTTGGGCCTCAATAGAGGCTGCCCAACCAGGCCACATTGGAGTGACTCAGGAAAGGAGACTTGTGTTATCATGGTTTGTTGATTCTGTTATTAAGAGAGCACAAAGGCCCTCCATCCCATATTTTGATCATCCACGTAAGTTGGAATAAACTGGTTTGTTAACGAAAATGACTTTATTCTTCATGCTCTGCATGACCATTGGTTCATCCAGAAGAGATGGCCCAGGATAAAGTTGATGAGATCCAGGTTTAGTGGGGTGAGGGTGATCTTCATTGTCTTTAATGAAGCTTGTAGAAGGTTAAACAGGGAATTTAGGAATGCTTTGAACAAAGGGTTGGGTCATTTTCTCCCACATCCACAAATTGTCTTTGAGTATCCAGAGCTCTAGTGAGAAGATATCATACTTTTTATCTGAGGAAGGCAGTATGCTGTTAATGGGGAATCTGCAACAGAGAGTGACAACTTCTTTTGGCCAGCCTGGTAGGAAAAGGGACTAAGCACATGTTTGTCCCTTGTCTATGGCAGGTAGTGAGGAGACATAAGAGTTTCAATAAATAACTTGGTTCCCATTTGGTGAAAAAGAGATATCTGGAACTGCCTCTTTATTTCATGGGACCATGCCAACACAGAACTTCTTTCCTGAGTCACTTCAAGGTAGCCTGGTTGCTCAACTGGGAGGTGAGGAGGGAGACTACCTCACTATGAGTCTTGCATCTTGGCCAGACCCTGAGCAGCCCAGCTATTGTATTACCCTCAGAATACAGGGCTCACCCAGAGGAAGTCAAGAGTGACATCTGCCTCAGCCAATTTCATACTAGGTTTCTCTTCTTGTTCCTTTCCAGGTTTAACATAGTTTAAATAGGTTTTACATTACACAAAGTGGCATGCATATGTGTGTGTATGTGGCATGCACATCTGTGTAAACACAATATTTTGTGCAACATGCACTATTTTCTGAGCAAAACAAAGTAGGAGGGGTTGTACAAAAGATGGTATTTTTTATTTTATTTGCAAAATATACCTGAAACACAAACACATATGTGCAAATCTCATAGAGGTTATCCATTTTGTAGGTAGAGTGTTTCAATGTGTTGAGATATTCTTTCTGGATGAAAAATTTATAAGTATACTTTATGTCCTCTCTAAATCAAATACAAATGCTGTCAGATCACTGTGACTAGATCCACCTTCCCCAGGGAGGTCCCATCTTAACTTTAAGTTGAAGATGGGCAAGGATGCTTATTACCATCAGCACCTGACCATCTAGGACAGTTTCTTCAGGCCCTGATTAAAACAGTGTTGTGGGGGGGGGATAAATACAGATTGCACTGACTGTTCCACATCTAGGGTATGTGGTAAAGTTGATGTATACTGGGTGGACATACATTGATAAAATGCTGGGAATGAATCTCAGCAGCAGCAGCAGCAGCAGCAACAACAACAACACACACACACACACACACACACACACATGAAAATGATGCATTTGGGGGGAGTCTGCATATTTCAAATGTACAGAAAGCACAGCTTCAACACTTTGGTCAATCGTACATATATGATGTGTATGTACCATAGAATATGCACAAACATTCACATATCTGGAAAAAAATAAGCTAAGAAATGGTCTGAAATCATGTCATATATAAAAAAATAATGATCATCATCACCACCACCAACAAAAACAACAGTGATAAGACAAAAACAGAATCAAGCATGAAACAGATACAGAAGATAAAGAAAGAAGACATCTGGGGTTACAAATATTACAGATGTGCATATAACTTCATGCAGCCTTTCCACAGAACAACTAAAAGAGGTTTGTGGGTCACCCTTTCAAAACAGAACACTATTTGAGAAATTCTGGACTTTGAGAAGAAATGTTTCCATTTTGGTTTGCTTAGCTAATTTCTAGCTGAAAGGAAGATGCTATTCCTTGGAATGAAGTCTTCTGACCTTCAGTTAGCAACACATTTAGGACTGTGAGACAAGATTAACCTCAGTTTTGGCACAGAAGAACAATGATCCAAAAAACCTGCTTTGTTTTTTAAAGTTGAAATCCCTCTGAGCTTCTGTTTTGGTGGCAGAGCCAGGGAATATTTTTATTTCTTCCTCACACATATCACCTTTTCTGTCAAACATTGGCTCTGAAAATTTTCAGCTTTTTTTAAAAAAATGAATATCCCACACAAGGTCCTGGCTGCAATGCTTGGGTTTATTGATTTAGACAGAATAAATTCACCTCAGTTTTTGACCATTATCATTCATATATTTACTGTGTGTTCCTCATTCAAAAACTGGGGATGTGTCTCGCTTTCTCTTCTCTTCCCTTTACTTTTCTCTTTCCTTTTTTTAACCCCTTGCAGTTGTTATCCTAACTGGGTGTAAATGTGGATGATATATTTGCACATTAACCATCCCATGCTTGGGGATTTTATTGCAATTTCTTTTTAATGATGGTGTGCCTTGTTAAGCATGGAAGAACTGCTAAGCTTCACTGAGGAAGACACAACAGAATTACATATGTGTTCTATTGTAACAACAGGTTGTTGAACGAGAATTGAAATGATAGATAAAGAGCAAAGGAAAACTATGGGAAAGAACACAGGTTCTTTCAATAAGGATTTGGATTTCCAGCTTCACTGAATGGCACCACAAGGCTCAGCAGCTTCTAGGCTGCTACAGGTAATGTTGAAATGGCCTTTCCACGGACTCATTAAGCAATGGATTTCTGAGTGATGCACACATATGAGAGCAATGTTTCTTTGAGATGTCTTGTAATCTTTCAGATTTTTTTTAAAGAACTATCTGCCTCTAAGGGTTTTGTTTTGTTGTCCTCTCCTCTTGAAATGTGTATAATGATGAACTTGAAAACACTCATGGACAGCTTGTACAAGTTCTCCGTGGTAGTTAGAAAAAGTATTCTGACAGATCCCTCTTCAATCTGGCATAATTCAGTATGAAAGAGCATTAACGTCATTTATGTAAAAGGCCTTCAAAGTGCTGACTGATGTAGGCCAGGAATCAAAAATGAGGGGAAATTATGCGATGATGGACTGATATTGCTCAACTGCTGTCACATATTGGTGTCCTGGTACAGAGATCACAGGTAATAGTAAGCTTAATCAGGCAATTAAATGAAAGAAATACATACAGAATTGAAATCATTAATTTTTTTAATTTCTTTATTAAAACAATATTTATTAAAACAATTTATTAAAACAATATTTACAAATAATCATTCTTTCTTTTTATAAATATATAAGAAACAGAAAGCAAAGAATTATATACAATCAAAATTATATACCTATATACCTATAAATTTATATACCTATCCAACATCTAATTCTATTTCTATTTCTTCTTTTTCTATTGATCTTCTATCTTAATCTACATAAATAGATAGCTCTATATCTTTTATGTATCTAAATAAATTTCAATTACATTTCTTATATATTCTACTTCGTCTTATGAATTTTATGAGCATCCTTCTATATAAAAATATATATACAAATGTATAGTTTCAACTTCCTTTTTTCTTTCTTCTAGTTTTATTACTAATTTATTTTTCCAAGCTTCTACTGATCATTTCCCTTTTTGTGTGACTTGCCATATAATTTTGAAAATAAATGTTTCAATTCCCTTTTCCCATATCTTCGCTTATTTTCATTCTTTTCATGTTTCTTTCTGAATCACCCATTTTTGTTGTATGTATTTTTTAATTGGTTTCAATTCTTCCCTATTTTTCCCTCTTGTATCACCCTTAAGTGCCATTGTCAAATCATCCATTATTATCATTTCTGATAGTTTTTTTTCAGGGTGCAAAGGAATATTAATTTGTAATATTTCCAATATTTTCTTTTGAATGCTTTTCCAATATCTTTTAGCTTCAGGGCATGAGCACCACATATCCTGTTATGGCTATCTCCCCACGAAGCCTTATTTGGAAGATGGCGAGATGAGAAAGAAAAATGGATCAGATATGAAGATATTTTAGTAGAAGAAAAGACAAGTCTAGGAATTAAAACAAGTGAGGAACTAGAGATGGAAGGTTTCAAATGTAAATGGTTCTTATATAATAAATTGAAAAAAAGATTTAAAATGGATAACAAATTGGAAGGATTTGAAAGTATAGGGAAAAGAAATGTATGTGAAAATGTCATTCTTGAAAAAAAAGACCATATGGTGGCTCTATTAAACAAAATATTATTAAACAGAGAATTAGAGACTGAAATCATTATTTTAAGGCATACATGATTACATAGAATTTTTTTTGAAAAGGGGGAATGTATACTTTATGTTCAGTATTCAATGTTTGTCAAACTCAAGTTGTCTCAGGAAAAAAAGAGATAGCTTGTCTAAGGGATGGGCTACATGTTACACAATGCAGCCTGTTTGTGCCATTCAGAACTCAGAATTTTTCTTTTTTTTTTTAACAATTTTTTATTGATTATATAACTGAAAAACAAAAGCAAAAAATTAAACACCATGTGTTATACATAATAGTGAAAAAAAATTTTTTTTCCTTTAAACAACATAAACTTACATTATTATTTTTTCTCTTTTACACTTGAAATCATAACCTTATTCAGCTTATTCCATATCATACAGCTTATACATTTTTGTTACCTATCTTTAATTCTTATTTTCATTATATTCATTTTTAATATTATAATTTCATTCTTAATTCTATATTTTTGGCTTCCATTTAACCTATTACTATTATTAATTATAATCTTATTACTTCAAAGCCAGTTAACTTTTAACTTTTTTTTTCCTTTTAAAAAATTAAACATCACATATCCAATTTCATCAATAGATCACAAGTTTAACACACACGCGTAATATAAAATAAAAATAAAAAATACAAAATACAAAACAAAACAAACATAAATATATATATATATATACCCACCCCCCAGAGCCAACTTTTTAATTTAATCCACTTTCCAAAATTTCAGAACTCAGAATTTTTCAATGAGAAAAGAATACCAGTATTCCAGTATTCCACTTTCCACATCCTATGGAATGTACCTATCCACTGTTTGCAATATGAGATAGCCACATAGAAAGAAGAAAGACTAACCTTCCTTCTTCTAAGCAGTTCCTAGTCCAACGTCTGGAGCAACACCTATGGCCCTATTCAATAGAATGGAAGGATTCTTGGGTTTGGTTCCTGTTAGAAGAAGGTGGAGATTTCTCTGCCTGTATCTTTTGGATTCTGCAATGAGTGAAAACATATATACATAGTTACTTTGGTGGTAAGGCTTTGGTGAGACTACATGATAATGGAACACTGTGAAGAACTTATGAAGCTAGGTATGTTCAATAGTTCTCTGCTATTTCTGAGCAGTAAAGAAAAGACATGTAATGCAGTTTCCCCCATCCCCTGCACTTGTTATCTACAAATACGAAATTTAATTTTAGTTATGAACAAAAAGGAGACCAACCAGGAGCCAGGGGTGAAAAAGCAGCTGTATACCAGGAGAAAAGCTTTTGTTCTCCTCTTCTTTTATTTTAACTTTACTATTTTTACTTCACAATGGATTAAGTGTTTTGTAGTTGATTCTTCTATAAACTCTTGCCTAATTATTTAATTTTAATTTACTTCCCACTAGTGAGGCTCAGACTTTACTACTTAATTTTTCTCAAACCCTTTCATTTTTCTCAGGAAACTTTTTGTTTTTCCTGTAATTGTCCTGGATCAGTCTTTTTGGCCTTTCCCTCAATCTTCAGTAATCTAACTCTTGGAATAGCTGGCTATAACTATGAAATTTTAGGCCAAAGTACTAATCAAGCAAATAGGAACATAGAAAGCATTATCTTGAGGTGTAGTGGAAGGCTACTCAACTCAAGACTATAAGCTCATTGGCTACTTTGTTACATATGTGTAACTAGGTAATGTCTTCTAGCCCTTATCCCTGGTCTACCTTAAGCATCCGCAGCCACATTGTGCCAAGGAGATCTGTTCAGTAGCCAAAAGGGATTCAAGGAAGATGGTCCTTTCCCACCAGCAAGTGAGGCTGTGGGAAAGAGTTATGATGAGAACCTGCTTCTTGCTGTCATAGCTTTACTTGCTTATAAACTGATATCTGCCTTTTATGTATGTTGCATTTTACAACTTTGCTACTATACATTTCTTTTGGGTAGATATGGTGAAGATGTATTTTTTTCTTTCTTTTTCTCCCCATTTGTTCGAAACTTTCCTTCTGAATGCTTGAAACACACTTCAAATATTGTGAGTACCTCAAGGAAACACTCACAGAGGCAAAGTGGTTTTCCAGATGTGAGTGAGGTTCCCTCTTTACCACTTTAAAGTTCTGAAGAGGCAGAGCTGGGCTGTTTTTTATGCAGAAAGTGTGACATGTAGCCTGACTTCAGGCTGAACAAATACCAATTTGAACATGATAAATAAAAGGAAAACAAGCCACTTTGGAGACATAGGCCATTTTTGCACTAGATTGTTATAGTGCTATTATTCCACTTTCCACATCCTATGAAATCCTGAAGTTTGCAATTTAGAGAGGGGCTGTCTGTTCTATAGGATGTGGAAAGTGGAATAATAGCGCTATAACAGTTTAGTGCAGAAATGGCCATAGTGTGGATAATGGATAGTGTGTATGGTGAGGGGGAGAGGAATTTTCCTTTAGTGTGTTTTCTTTTGGGGGGTAGGGTGAGGTTACTTTCGTATGCTATGATCCCGTCATCCAAACAAAATCCTAGTGGCTTTTCTGTGTGCGAATGGGGAAACGTTGATGAATAAGGGAAAACTGGATATCTATATAACTGGGTGCTTCCTTACACCATTGTGTGACTCAAAACTGTAACAAGATTTTGACCTTAGAATTCTTCCTAAGAGAAATTTCCTAAGAGAAATTAGCCCACAAGGTAGAGTTTGTTTATTTGCAGCTTTGTTGCCATTATCACAACCTGTTCTCTGTTAGTGATACTCTGTCACTTGGACTGTGAGCAAGGGCTGGTAGGCATAATCCTGCCTTTTGAAGTGGATTTGACAAAATTATCTTTTGACAAGATTATCTTTTTCTATCTCTGTTTCTTTTGGGTTTATTTCAACTGTCAGTGCTGAAAATTCAGCCATTTTTGACCACTTTGTAATAAGCTACATTTTTGTACCTTCAGATAAGATTATACCATTGTTTTTTGTTTTAACTCCAAATGGCAACCTTTTTATTTGGCAACAATTGCTTTAATATCTTCTCATTACAATTCTGGCATATTAATCTATTATTTTATTTTTCAGCACCTAATTATAATTGTAATTGACAGTAATCCAGTTGTGAAATGGCCATGCTGTAGGAGATAGAAATCATAATTACAGTGTTTAATACAACATTTTTCAATTTTGAAAGAAAATAATACAGTAAATTTCAGTCTATACTAAGAACAATCTGTTTTGCTTTTTATCATCAATATCAATTGTCAAGGACAATACAGTAACAAAGCACTAGTATCACTCCCACTGTAGATAACATGTACAACAACAACTACTACTACAGCAGTTATCATATTTTACAATTGCCAGAAACAATTCGGTAGTATAAAAGATTTTTAGATTTTTTCAACAAGAATATTGTTTCAGATTGAAAATTTACAAGAAACTTCTCTTTACATGTCTCCTTAAATAGAAGAAAATGGTCCTACTATGCTAACTCTTATAATACATACCCACATGATTAGTGTGAGATAAATATTTATGTATTATGGAATGCCAATCCTGTATTGAGCTGCTCAACTTTCAAACTCTGGCATATTTAATGGATTACAATTACAGAGAAATATTCTGCATCTTTCATCTTAACACAGTGGATTTGTCCTGTGAATATTCCATATCTATGCATTTTATTTACATTACTGATTATATTTATTTATTGAATTTATATTCCACCTTTCTTTCAAAATAGAATTCAAATGGGTTTACAATAATTTTTTTTTAAAAAAGACTCAACCAAAACATTAGTTAAAAAATAATGAATATAATTCTTTTGAAAAGTTAAAAACAGTAACACATGTTTAAAATATAATTTCCAGTAAAAGATTCTGCCAAACCTAGCTCCCAGAATCACTCAAATTGTTCTACTAATATAAGGGTCTACTGCAGCAGTTCTCAACCTGTGGGTCGTGACCCCTTTGGGGGTCGAACAACCCTTTCACAGGGGTCACCTAAGACCATCGGAAAATACGTATTTCCAATAGTCTTAGGTTCCATTCTCTCCTCGGTGGTGGTGCGCAAGTGTGAGCCACGCGCACACGTGCTCCTGCCCCCTGTTCAGAAGGGACTGAAATCACTCCTCTTCTCCACTACTGGGAGAAACTCCCGTCTGACAGGCCAGCTTGGGGGGGTGGCGGCAGCACGGGGGCAAGCCCCCTCCTCACCACAGCCCCTGCCCCACTTGCCACAGAGGGGGTCACTGCGGAAGGGCGGGGGGCGAGCTACGCCCAGCACAAAAGACAAAGGCACTGGGATTCTCCCCCCCCCGGCTAGGGTTGACACTCTGGAAACTTTTCCCACACTGCCCCCCAGCAGAAATGAGAGCGAAGCAGAAGCAGAACCCGGGGGGGGTTCTCGGAGTTTTTTCCCTGGGGAGACGCGTGGCTCCTCTTTCCTTCCCTGCGTGCCTTCTCTGTTCCTGGCTGGCGAGGCAGCCTTTGCCGGGGGGGGGAAGCATTGTAAATAATAAATAAATAATTTTATGGTTGGGGGTCACCACAACATGTGGAACTGTATTAAAGGGTCGCGGCATTAGGAGGGTTGAGAACCACTGGTCTAGTGTATTAACTACCAGATTTTATATTATCTATCTATCTTCTTAGTCCATCTATCCATTCATCTATCTATTCATAACTTGTGTTTTATAATTAGGAATGCATATGTGAGCAAACATAACACACACATACTCAGAGGCTTTAAATATATGATTCAACATTTAAATTCTGGCCAGCTAGCAATATTGTTTAGCTTTTGCTTTTACTAACCTACAAAGAAATCCAAGGATTATGTTCTTAACCAAAATGTTTACAAGCTTAGAGCATCCAAACTGAGTTAGTAAGCATGAAAAACTTTTAAATTACTAGCAAAATTATGAAAGGACTGCCTTATAGGTCTACTGGGTGCCCATAATACAAATTCAAAGTGATTTTTCCAAACCAATTTATTGTTCCTGCTGAGAAAGGAGTCACTTTGCTGAATATGGACTCCCCCCCCCCAGGTTTTATGTGACTGATAGTGATCGCTGAATATGAGGAGAGAATAAATCAGCTTCTGGGGCAAGTTTATAAAAAGTAAATTTAAGCTTCAAGCAAAAAAAACAAAAACAAAAACGGATTAAGAATTACGGATAAAAAAGAAACATAAACTTTCTTTCTGACAAACTATTATTTTCTATTTTCTGTTTGGCTTCAATCAAGTGATCTAGAAAGCATGTTTTAATTTGTTTACAATCATGAAAGTGCACACAAGCTCCAAGCCATCTGTACTCACAGGCAATTCATGCATTAACACCTGATGGGTGCCTAGTAGTCTCTCCTGACTCCTGATTTCACATAATTTGTCAGAAAAACCACAGTAGGTATTAAATCAGTGCCATGAGCATCATCTGATAGAGGTTCAAGTTGTGTGATATCACCTAACTTTGGCCAAAAAGGAAGCCACAAAAGCCAAACAAACTACAAATATAGAGTCAAAGGTTTTCATGACCAGAATCCATTGGTTCTTGTGGGGTTTTTGGGCTTTGAGACCGTGTTCTGGTTGTATTTTCTCCTGATGTTTCACCAGCATCTGTGGCTGGCATCTTCAGAGGAATGGTGAATTGGAAGTGGAGTGGAGAATATATATGCCAGTCTCCTCCTCCAGAGGGGAGGGAGCAATTAGCATAATAGTCCTATTGTGTGTATTGAATATTTGTTCCTGGAGGGAGACTTCTTGAACCCAGGTGGGGCTCGTTAGGGCTCGTTAGTATCTTTTGTGTTTTGATTTTGGTGTTTTTCAGTACTGGCAGCCAGATTTTGTTGACCTTCCGAGTCTCCTCTTTCCTGTTAAAATTATCCAAGTGTTTGTGGATTTCAATGGCCTCTCTGTGTTGCCTGACCTGGTAGTTGTTAGAATGGTCCAGAATTTCTGTGCTTTCAAATAACATTCTGCGACTCGGTTGGTTTATGGTATGTTCTGTTACTGCTGGCTTTTCTGGCTGGATCAGCCTGCAGTATCTTTTGTTCTTTGATTCATGTTTGCATTGTGTTTTGCGGTTCCTATGTAGACCTGACCACAGCTGCACGGTATGAGTTTTCATGATTATTAGCTGGACTTGCAATCTCATAACTGCACAGTTGTTAAACTGCTGAACACCAAAACCTACCTTTGGACCTGGAAGCTCCTCAACCAAAGGATTTTTAAGGTGTTGTCAGTCAGGGTGATGAGAATGATATATTGCACTGTCCTAGTTTCTGAGCGCTTTGAGACAAGCATTTGTGGCAGGACCCTGAGACGTCTCTCCAAGTGCCTGTTCTTGATGCATCCTGGAAGATCAAAAGAGATGTCACTTCCAAGCACCCTGATCTGCTGCACCTTGGAAAACCTTTGGCTGAGGTTCTGTCAGACTTAGAAGTAGGATTTTTTGGGGGGAGGAGGGGGGAAATAATCAAATGCATCTACAATGCCAGAGGTCCATCACTGTATTTATGTTTGACAATGCAGGATCTCATCCAGTATTTTCTGTTTAGGAAACGTGTGTTTGTTTTTGCACAGGGAAAGGTTGTTGTTGTTTTTGTACAAAAAAGGTGTCTTTCATAGCAGAAAAATCCTCCAAAATAGTTAATAATGCTCAAATGCAGAGAGAATACCACACAAAAATTATTTTCTTTCTTCTGCTGCCATGAGAAAATTTCAGTCATTATTCATCTTTGCATGTAAGAATGAAATATCTGAAGATTATGTACCTAACCTACAGTCTACGGTCTCCCCACCCCCACCCCTTATGACTAGTGGTACCTAACGGTAGACAATGCATGTGATGGAACAAATAAATATAGCATAAAATTAAGACTGAGGCCCTTTTCGCATCTTACCTTTTTGCATGACAGGGGACGGTGTCTCGCGTGAGAAGCCTCCTCCGAGACGCTGCTGCTTCCCCCCTCCTTCTTTTCGCAGGCCGCTTCCTGATTGCTCGACCGTCACGCTAGTGCCCCGCCCCTTCCTTCCGCAGGGCACTGTGGGAGCTGTAGGCTGTGCAGGGAAAGGAAGTGCTTCCCGCCCAGCTTGCCGACGCACCGCACGCAGGTAAGTGTGCGAGGGCGGCACGAGCATTGCATGAGCACAGGGCATTTTCGGCTTCAAGCCGAAAATCAAAAAATGTGCACCCGCCCCGCTGGAGCCTTGTGAGTGCTGTGCAAGTGGGAGTGTGTCGTATGGAGCGGCACTCCCATTTGCGCGGCGCTCAAGGGGCGCTCGCACTAAAAAAAAAATGTGAAAAGGGCCTGAGACCTCATCTTGGATTAACATTGATCCCTTCTACTTACTTCTAAGGGACTGCTACAAAGGTGGGTGAAAGTGTTTGTAATATTTACAATATTAGGCACTGCTTTATATGTTTTGTTTCCCATTGGGACATGATTTTATTCACTGTGTGTTTCCTGATTGGCTAGGGTCACTCTATGCTAATTCCATGAAGCACTGCTTAGTGATATCAGTATACAGTCAGATTGGTCTGGTTATTTAACCTTTTGACACAATTAGACTAGCTAGGTGAATCTTGACACTCTACGAAGAAAATAAAATAGGAAGAGGTGGGACAGCAGCAACAGCTAAAATAGAAAAAAATGGGGCAAACAGATTTTGGGGAGCAACAAACATTCTCACTTATAAAGAGGCTGAGAGAAGGCTATTTTTGCCATTCTTTCTGTTTCTTTTGTAGAGATATACACACACAATATCTGACCCTGTTTTGAAAGGGGTAAAGTAATACTCCAGACAGCATTACATTTTTTAAAAAATTATCTTCTTTTTCAGACAGTCTATCAATTTACGGGTTTATTGTGCCATTCCAACCCCCCCACTCCCCAAAAAATACACTTTTTACATGAACATTTCAATTTTTTTCAAGAAATTTTTTTTTTCAAAAAAGGAATTTTATTCTCAGTAGGACCATAAACCCCCGCTTTTAATTTTTTACCTTGAATTTGAATTTCCACTCCTATGTTATGACTAATTTGAATCCTGACCAAAAAAAAAAATCTGGGGTGAATTTTGAATCTGCATAGATCACCACTCCTCTTTTCTTTGCATAAAAAGATGACATAAATTCTTCACTCAATTTAGCATTTAACAAACATTTATTGTCTTTCTTCCTAGTATGTATTTCTTAGAAATGTATCAAATCTAGTTTTGCTCTTTCCAAATAATGAAGCCAAATTTGCCCCTTTTATATTTCAGGACAGAAATTTTAAAGCCATATTTAAGCCTTGTCACATCCACTTTCACCAGGAGATCCACTTTCACTAACTTTTTGTCCTCGTTCCTTAGCTCTTGCTTCAACAGTGCTTGAAGGGAGAAGAATCACAGACACTCCACCCTTCTTCATTGTAAGCTGAGGTCATTCAGACACCATTCTTTTTGCACCATGACCCCCATGGGGAATCTGTCAGAACCACACCAAGAGTGAAGCTGGTGTGAACTGCATGGTCAACCAGTTTCTCCATGTTCGCTACAAATACCTCTCCTTGGCCTTTTACTTCAATCAGAACATGCAAATCTCCCTAAGTTCTTCTCCTTCTTTCAGCATCTGTCTGAGGAGAAGCAAAAATCACCATAGGGGTAGAGCTTCCTGCACAATGGGGAAAAAAACAAAACAAAAAAACAGGTTAAGAGAAAAAATGGAGCTGCTGCCATGGAGGTTGCCCTTCTGCTGAAGAATCCAGTTCAGCACAAAAAATCACTCTTATACAGATATCTTCAATTTACAACTCTGGCATTGCTATAATTCTAAGACATCTTTCTTTTTCTTTAAGACCAAGTAGTGTCACTGCATTCAGATTTTGCTCCTGATCTAATTTTAATTTCTGAGTCACTTCTTCATGTTTTTGTCTCCTTTGCTCAAATGAATCAATTTTCTCATTTATCTTTTTCATCCCAGTGTTTATCTGAGATAAAGTCTCAGATAAGTTTGTAAGTTTGGTTTTCAAATCCTGTTCAAAGTATTTCCTAATTTAATTCTTATCCTAGCTCATTTGTCTAATGTCTTCTAAAATCATCTGATTTTTTTCAACCTCTAGATTGATCTATTGATGATCTTCTCTGTATATTTGGTGTCTCTGTCTGTGTCTGCTTCCTTGAAAGCATTTTGACAGCTGTCAGACTAAAATAATAATTTCTGCTGCAGTTGCTCCTTTCACCACCAGAGATCAGTATATTTCTCTATTCAGGTCTTTCTAGCCAGCAACCAGCATTCATTCAGGAAGGTTAAGCTCAGTTGATTGTAAATTCACCAACAGATCACTTTCTGATTTTGATTTGGTAACTGCAACTTTGGGGCTTATCTCCAAAAACATAGACATCTTCTATATTTCTCACAGTTTCTAGTTACATAAATGTAAAAAAAAAAAAAGGGTTCATAAGTAAAACTTAATGGCATAAAGTCCTTGAAACTGTCAGAATGCATAAAGCCCTTCATGGCTTTTTTGGTCAGTTCAGTTGCACTGGACTGAGTTTTGAAAAAAAAAAATGAATAAAAAAGAAAATGAATAATAAAAAAGAATCCACACACAAAGATGTCACAGATGTAATGGTGCTGAAATTAATTTTTGTCCATCATCTGGGAGTCCTCCTTATATATCAAACCTTGCTTCCAGGAAATTTTGAAAGTCAGCTGTGCAAAGCTGTCTCCGCAAAGCGGCTGCTGTGATGTGGCAGAGTTCTGGTGCCATCCCCACTCATTCCAACCCACCCACAGTTCCAGAGATCTGTTTTTTCATCTCCTAGGTTCAAGGATGAGGATCAGGGCAGTGTGGGATCCTCTGAAACTCCCATGCAAAGCGAACAATTTCAGCTGGTTTTTAATACACCAAACCAGCTCCTACTGTATCCTCCATCTGTCCCTAAGCAGAGCTCAGCAGAGACAAAACTTCATGGCACCATTTCTATCTAACAATTTTTTTAAAAAAAATGAATTGGAGCCATCAAGGAGAATAATGAAGTCTAAATAATAAATAATAAATCTCACAAAATCCTCAGTGAGAAGAGAATAAAAAGGAAAAGATGGAAAGGTCATAGATATGTCATACTTCTCAAAACAGCATAATTACTGCACAGAGTTGGTGAAAAATTACTGAAAGAATAGAATACTGCAAATATAAAGACAACGGATATGTCTGGGGAAAGTGTCATTCAAATATAAAGGAAATAAGAATTGTTTTGACCCATTTGGGGAAAATTAGCATCAGCATTGAAAATAATAAGCACATAATGTTGGAATGAATATCGGCAATGTCTTGTAATGTAATCCTGTTTGCATGGTTTGTTCTACATAGATTTATCTATTCCCTTTTGAGGAAAGAAATCACACAAACAGGGCATCTGGAAAAAAGTTGGAGACCAGTATGTATGGGCTCCGTTGGGGCAATTACTTCTATTCTGTGACTTCTCCATAAAGGGTAACTTTGAATGTGCATTTAGATGGGTTCACTCAAAGCCTAGGACAACAGCTCATTCCAAAGAAAGGCTTTGTTGGATTCAAGGCAATATGAAACATCTATCTGTGATGATGCTAGATCTGTCCTTGCCCACTCACCTATACAGCAGATTTCATGATGTTGCTATCACCAGACAGTTTGAACAAGCATATCTGAAGTGGCAAATAGAAAAATACCAAAAGATGTACACAATTCAAGAATACTGGGAACATATACTATGAAGCACTCATAAAGTTTACTGTAGGTGTCTGAGGGATACTGTCTTTGTGATAAACTAGGGAAGGTGCTTCCTGATACAAGGTGAGGTAACTCAGTCCAGTGTCAAGTAGCCTTTTTTGGTGGCTGTTCCTTTTACCATTTAAACTCTGTGTATGCGTGTGTTTCTTTTTCAGATTGTGTTTTCCATTTTATTATCTTTTATCCACCCAAAAGGTTAGCTTACTTAAAAGCCCAGTTCTGTGCATATTTGTTAAGAAAGAAGCTTAGTTGAGCCCAATGTGTTCTTAGGAATATTTCCAGAAAAAAAAAAGTAGAAAATCACCCTGTAATCCACAGGATTACAGATCTTCTTCCCTCCTGTATCCCCCCACCCCGCACACTAAAAAGCTGCTATACAATAGTACAACTCAAAATGGTGATTAATGGCCTTGTGCTGGTCTGAAGGTCATTCACTGCCAGTCCACTGTGAATTTCCAAGAAAGAAAGGAACAAACATTTGTAGAAAATTAGCACAAATATGATACTTCCATGGCATAATAGAAACAAAAAGAAAAAAGAAAAAAAAGGTTCCCCACATCATCACATTCATTGATCTAGAAAGCTTGGAAACCACCTAAACACTAAACTAGTTTCTTGTTCTTAAAAACTGCAAGGGGAGAGGAGAAGAAAAACCTAATTTCTCTGGGGAAAACAGCAGAATCAAGTAGGAAAATGCCACTGAATCTTAGTCATACATATAAACTGCCATGGGCCCTTTTCACAGCTTACCTGCTGCCAAATCCATTTCATGGGGGAACTGGGGAAAGGCACTCCCCTCTGCACCGGCTGCCTGCTCGATGGGAGGAAATATGAGGGCTCTGCCCTGCCCTTCTGCAGCACAGCCCGGCAGTTTCCCATGCTGCACTGGGGGAAGAAGCATAGCCATTGTTCTTCCTACCATTCTGCATGACAGGTAAGTGTGGAAGGGAGGCAGGAGGACTGAGCAATCATGTGTCATTGTTGGGAGAAACCTGATGATGTCACAATGACATCATGGAGAACCATTGTCACAATCCTGTGGTGATCCTGTGGCCATTGCCAGTTGGAGGTGGTGTGTGAAATGGCCTTATTTATCCCAGCAGGCTGCTGTGGAGGAAGATGAATTGGGAAGCAGCACTGTTGACCTTTGCCTAAATGCCATTTTTAGACATGTATAATTATTCACCCATGGCTAGCTGTAACATTAGGTCAGCAAAATTTGTTGAACTGCAACACCAAACATTTGTCACCATTGGCTATCCTGGCTGGCACTGATGGCAGTTGCACTTCAATATTTTCACCATCATGTATTAGAGGAAGTAAGAGAGTTAGGCAGCAGATGTCAGGGAATAGTAATGCCAGTCCTCCAGCCATCACTCCAGAATCCCCTAGTGCTGAATGCTCCACAGCAGATGTCCTATGTCACCAAACTAGCCTATTGCTCTCAGATAAACTAGAGGACTCTATCTTATTGTCAGTGCTGAAGTAACATTTAGGTGCTAATCTAGTTCACTTCTGCACATAATATGGAGAAGAGAGCTATTTTGTCCTTGCCTCAGGCAACCAAAATTCTTTGGTCTGGCCTTCTTATATTGGGTAAAGTAAAAGGTAGGGATACTTGAGATACCCTTGGAATGACTGCTAAACCTATCTTCTGTCCATAGCGGCCACAGTCATTTCTTTCTTTAGTATATATCTTGTTTTCTAAGTTTTATAATTAATGTATGTCTTGGCTGAGACAGGAATAGCAATCCAAAAGTATTCTGAGAATTGCAAAAACTGCCCTAAGGCATTTTAAGTTCTTGGACAGTTTAGGTATCTCACAGCTTGCATAGCTGTAACTGAATTAATAACATTCCCATAATGTTCCAATTTAATTGGCTCTCAGCATTTTAAGATTGAAAGCAATTACGCAAAGTTATAGAGAGCTGAAGTACAGTGTGAGCTTTGAATTATCTGCTTGCATAATTATATGCCAAAATATGTTGGATATCCTTTCAAGTATAAGTGGAGGGGGGATAGTTAATCTAAGGCACATATTATAAAGTCAATGGCTTTTCTTTAAGGAAAAAAAGAGATAAATTTAGTATTCAGAGATTAATGAGAAGCTTTTCTTATCTAATGACAAATGAATGAAAAGGTTAAAAAAAATCAGGCAATGGGATGACCCATAGAAAGCAATCCTCCTAATGTGGAAGAGTTTGTAATTACAGAGATATCTCCTCAGGGAACAGCACTGAAAATTAAACATTCCAACTGCATATCAGATTTGACTTAAAATGATAAGAGCTTGTATTATTGTTACCAGTTGCAAAGAAAAAGCCTTTGCATCCACCCAAATAACAGCATAAGAGACAAATTGAATTAATGCGTTGCTCTTGTAGTTTTTGGTAGATGTGCAGCACCAGAGTACTGGTATTCTGAAACAGATCCGTCTGAAGTGGTAGAATCTTTGCCTGTTAAAGCTGATGTAAACCAACCTTTTTTAATGGGCTTTTACACTTTGTTTTCCCCTCAGCTCCTTTTGCTTAAAGTTAGAATTGGCACTGATTGCAAACTAACTTTCAGCATTTATTTTGCATCTTCTAAGTCACAAAATAATGATTCTTTCATCAGCTTCTGGGCATTAACCTAGATATCTGGCTCTTTAAATTGGACACCCATAGAAAATATTCAGGCAAACTGTAGCTCTCCTCTCAAAGACAAGGTACTCCAAAAAGTCATTTTGAAAATCTGTTTTTGTTTTTCATTTTGTTTTCATAGGATGAATTATTTAGTCTTAGGGGAACTGAGAGAGATGGTGTTACTACATGTCAATGTGAGCATGGTTTTACTATGGAAAAATGGTGCATAGGTAAGCATTATGTCAATATTCAGCATAGGTACAGCTGGCTAACTTTATATGTCTCAAGCAGGATTTTTTTTTTTAAATGTTGATGCACAAGTAAGAATTAATTTACACTTTAATTTCAATAGAGGCAAACTGCAGCTGCAGTGATGTCCCCTGTTACCTCATCCTATTTGTTATTGCCTGACAGCAATGGCCCCGCCAAACAAAGCATATCCTAATATTACTGATGCAAGTATTAATGACCATGTACATATAATGAACATGTTTGCTTGTAGTAGTATAATCTTATTTCTCTCAAACCCAATGGAGGTATTACCACAGCTTAAAAATGTTGTAGATTTATTTGGATTTCATTCTCCTCTAAAAATGAACTACACAAAATCAAAGTGAGTGTGCCTAAATACACTGAGGAATGAACAATACAGTATTAAGAAATTTATTGATTTAACTCTCTCCTTATCTTGTTCTAAATATTTGGTCATTGTGTTAACAAAAGCAATAAAACCGGTACTGCACAGGAATAATTACTTGTTAATCAAATGGGAAAAATAGGTAAAGGAATGAAAATCTTTCTGCTTATTAATATTAGCAAGAATCACCACAGTTAAGGTACACATCTGTACCAAGCTATCTGTGTCTCTTCCAAGCAATCTTTTCATACCTAGGACAATTGAAAATGAAGACCACAGATTATGGAAAACTTTTGTTATTTTTGAAAATGTTTATGGATAAATATTTGTTACTTAGATATCAAAAAAAGGAAGATCAAGTGTTCCAGAATTAGATATCTATTAGGCTTCATTCCAAATCAAAAATATAGTTTGATTCATCAGACAGGATAAAGTCATAAAAAGAATATCTATGGAAATTGATGATCTTGCTCTGTATCAAAATATACTGTTTGTGTCAAAAACAACTAGAAGTTTGTTGTTTGTTTTAAAAAAATACTAATCTATTTACAATGTGCACATTGAAAAGCAATATCAATACAATATATATATATATATAGCCCTGCAACCATCACCCTTGATCCCAGTCTCCTGGAATCTATAGATTTTTCATTCTCTGATTAATTTGTCCAGTTTGCATAATGGACAAGCAGAGAAAAGTGGGGAGAGAGAATGTGTGAGAGAGATTTTTGTTCGCATAAGGCCGTTATCAGTGGGACAGCTGGATAATAAACTAAGAAATGTAGGAGCCTCTCTTTTTTTTTAAGTCTGATTGTGCAAAACAGCAGACCAATGGAATATCGACATCTTTAATGATTTGTGAAAATTACTATTTTGTCACTACTGTTGCAACTACAGCACAAGTCAGGTTTCAGCAGGTTATTCAAAGCTAAATTTGATATAATTTGCAACTCTAAGTTTTCCTGGGAAATACATTTGGATACTAAAAATGCAAAAAAAAAAAAAAAGGGGGGGGGAGGAAGAACATAGGAATGCCTTCTTCATAGAAATCCAGGTCAGATTTGGGATAAGAAAATATGCTAAAGATTACAAATAGGTGAAAAATTACGCGTAGGTGACACTTGTGCCCTGCCTAGGCTATTTAGTATCTGAAATACCTTCAACTATTAAAGACAGAAAAGCTCTGTGAAGAGAGTCAAAAAGTGATAAAGAAAGTTGTTCCAAATTTCTGATTACTTTCTATAAAGCAACTTTGAAATGATTGCCTGTGTGTTTGAAATTAGCAGTGTGAGCACATACTGTATTCCCTTTTCCAGACCCATCATATGATTTTCATAATAAGCAAATGTTTTCTATCATGTGGAAATACGATAACAATAAAAGAGAGACTGATAGACTTCTGCTGCCTGTGGTGGGGAGAACAGTTAGGAAATGGAAAGACAAGTACCACTGGTGTGGAGAGAGAAAGAAGCAACAACAATGAGAAAAGAGGAGAAGACAACCAGCATTGGGTTGTGGGAGACAAAAAAGGCTTCTAGATAGGCAAATGCTGGTACAGGATGAATGTGTACCAGCACAGGTCTGAGAGACCATGTAAATGAAAATAGTTGGGGTTGGGCAATTGAATGGGTGAGGTTGGGTTTTTAATGGGATTTTAACTTGGTCAAAGTGAAAAATGTTCATCTATTTAAAATAAGTAATATTGAACTTGTATTTCCATTTTCCCAATGTTAGTACAGAATCTTGTTTCCATTTTTTAGATGAACATATTCTTCCTGTTACAAAATATTTGCTAGCAAGCTTTTTTGAGATTAGATGGCAGGCTCTCCATTTCACAGAAGGATAATCTGAGGTCAATTAAATGTCCCCATAGCTCACAGCCTGCTTAATCTAATAGGATGTTCAAGTATTGTTGTGCCATTTCACTTTTCCACAGAATATAAATAACTTAACTCTTTCTTCAAGAAGAGAGCCAGTGTTGAACTATGATTCTGGGAGACCAGAGCCATTTCCACACTGGGCTGTTCTAGTGCTATGATTCCACTTTCAACCTCCTATGGAATCCTGGAGTTTGCAGTTTCAGGAGAGGCCAGCTGGCCCCTCCCTAAACTGCAAACCCCAGGATTCCATAAGGAGGTTGAAATTGGAATCATAGTGCTAGAATAGCCCAGCGCAGAAATGGCCCAGGAGTCAAATCCCAACTCGTCCATGGAAACCCACACGGTGAACTTAGGGAAGTCATAATCTGTCATCCTCCAAGAAAAACAATCACAAACTTCCTCTGGACAAAAATTTTCAAGAAATCCACATGAAATCCACATCTCAGGGTTGCCGCAGGGTTAGAATAAGTCAGAAATGACTTGAACATACACAGCAACAGAAGCAACACTATTTTCTTCAAATTCAACAATTTTTGTTAATAAGTATGCATCATTTTGAAATGTGCCTCATGCCAGAACTCATGTCCAAGGAAAATCTGCATAGTTCCTTAAGAAATTCTGTAACCTACATATCCAAATTTAGATTTCATTTGTTAGATGACTGTGTAACTGAGCAAAGATGTGAGCTAAAGACTGGAAGACTATATGAACACAAAGTCAATCTAGTCAGGCATCATGTTTCATACAGTGGCCAGCCACTGCATCTGGGACTCCCGCATCCACTTTCTAGATGCTTTCCACCACTGGCAAACATCTGTCACTGAATGCATAAGTGACTGACAGCTGGCCCCAGGTCCCATCAGTCTCCTTTATGAGACAGAAGATGTTCTAAAGCATTCTTCCCAAACACCCTGATTTTGAGGACCATCCCATTAAGTCAGGCAGCCTTCTTCTCTCAATGATAACAGAGACAGCTTTGCATACTTTCCGTTACTGCTTCAGCCACAACTCTTCTTCCTCTGTAAGTTTCTACACAAATGGAGGTCACCAATAGTTCTCCAAGCTAGACATTAAGGAATATATCCAATGAATTTTGAAAGAAGAAAACCAAATTCAGTAAGACTAATGGTGTGCTTGTTCAAGGCTTTACATATCTTTGCTCTTAAATGGATACAGTTACCAGCCACTGAAAGCCATTTAGTACGTTCAAAGTCGTATCTGTTATGACCTTTATCATCTGCTACATTTTTTTTTCTTTCAGAACTGCTGCCCTGATGGATCATCTCCTGGCTCTGCATCAGTTTGTACAACTGTCAGAAGCTTGCTGTCTTTGCTGTTGAGTATAAAGTGAGCCGGACTGAGCTTTCAAGCTTGCTAAGTTCAATAAGCACGCATGACTGAATGTACCATTTTATTACTATGTAATATTTTCTGCCTAGTGGCATTTAACTTGAAGTCAAACCATTAAAGTTTCCAGATTTAATCTGCTTGTCAATGCACTTTATGTTAGGTTAGTTTCTATAGCAAGATTTGATCAGGATTAGGGACATCTTTCATTAGTAGTTCTCCGTGCACTGTTAACTCCCATTTTATTAAAATGATGAAATACTGAGAATCCCCCAACCAACATTCAATGACTATGACATGAATTAGATGTGCAGTATCTAATATGCAAACAAACAAAGAAATGGATGCTCAGATCTGCTAAACTTTATAGTTGCTTCAAGTGTTTATGTATTTTAGAATGGGTAGAAGGACTTAAATTGACTTCTGGCAGTGCCTACATGGACCATAATTTGACTTTACTTGAATTTCTGGCAGAAAACATTTCTGTTGGATATCTTCCAAAAAGAGGCATACTATTGAAAGAATGACTCTGCAGATGAGTTTGAGCCATAAAGTTTTAATTAAGATATTCAGGTCATTACCACAAGATATACAGACGAGACATAATTTAGGGTCAAACTAGACAATAAGCTTAGCATGTATCTGGAAGAGGTGCTTTGTCAAGATGTGAACAATAATTGCCCTCCATTAGCATGCTTCATTTTATTATCATTGGAAAGCAAGTGCAGGGTTAATTTGAAAGAAATTATATCTCTTGGGGGGAAAATTACGTTGTAAAAAAACGGTTCTGTCAAAGAGAAAGAATGACCAATTTTTATTTGTTTATTTGCTTTCCTGCTTGCTTGCTTGTTTAATTCATATCTCATCTTTCTCCCAGTTAAAGATCCAAGGCAGTGTACAATGTTTTAAAATTATAATACAATTTTTAATAGATTAATACAAAAGTTAAAAACAAACTAAATTTCAACTTCTAATCTCTGTTTAAAAACAGAAGCTAAAAACAACATTTAAAAAGTTAAAAAAACAACATTTTGTTGTGTGATTTCATTTCTAACTTATGATGAACCTATCATGGAGTTTTCTTGCAACAATTTGTTCAGAGGGTGTCTGACCTTGCCTTCCTTTGAGAATGAGAGTGTGTAAGTTTTCTAAGGTAACCCTTGGGTTTCCATGGCTGAGCAGGGACTCAAACCCTGATTTCCCCATGTCCTACTCCAACCCTCAAACCACAACAGTAGGCGGCTCTTGACAGCATTAAAACATACTTAAAGCAAAATAAAAACATTACACATTACCTGCTACAAAACACTAAAAAGTTTCCCTAAATTGAAAGGTCTCTACCTGCTGGTGGAAAAACAGCAGGAAGGAGCAAGTCAGACCTTTTGGGGCAGCTACCAAGAGGACTGTCTCTCATGTCCTCACCAGACATGCCTGTCATAGTTGTGGGACTGATGGAAAACCTTTTCCTGCAGATCTTAGAGGATGGACAGATTCACATAGTTAAAGTTTTCCAGATTTTACTCAGAAAGAATTTTGTTTTGCAAAAAATTGGATGAGACCTCTAAACTCAAGACTCAAGAATGATACACACAGACAACACACACACACACACACACACACACATACGTATCTCATTAAATACACCATAACCTTTCCAAAAGAGAATCCTTCATCCATCAAAGTTGTTCTTTCTTTTTAACCATTTCTCCATATACTCCAGCATATTACAACTCTTATCAAAATACCACTCTTATTTTGTCTCTGTTTTCAAGTAGGTAATTTGCTATTAGATTGCTTAGCATCCACCAAAATTATTCCAAACTGTATTCTGCGAAGTAGGTTCTTTTGAAGTCATTGAGAATGGACTGCTTCAAAGCTTCTGTTATTCTTTCTGAATTAGTTCCAAACACATCCCATAATAATGAACTCATTGTCTAAATGCTCATCCTGACATATCCCGAACAGTACAATCCACAATCAAAAGGAAGGCATCAGGGAAACATCAAGGTTTATATATGTACAGTAAATATTTAAAGAAGAATTCTAAATGTAGGTGAAAAACAAATAACCTAATCCAATGAGGACTGGCCCAGAGCTTGGAAAGTTAGTTTATAAACTCAGCTCCCCAAGACAGCATGGCAGGGGTTGGACTGGATGGTTCTTGTGGCCTCTTACAATTCTTTTATTCTATGAAATCTCACTAGCATGACTAGTGGCTTTGTAGTGTTTGCACATTCTCACACTGTACATGTCCAGCGGATACAGGCTTTTACCTGATTGTTTTAGAGGTGATGGCAAATGTGGTAGGATAAAATGGAGTTTGGAAGAGGTCATGTCTGACTGGTTAGTAGGAACTCCGAACATCATCATCATTTCTTCCTCCTCCTCCTCTTCTTCTTCTTCTTGTTTAAGCTATTTTGGGTATTATTTATATCCTCTGGGAAGTAGCTTCATTCACACATATAGTTAAGGTGACATATGTTTTAACTATGGTTTGTTGGATAAGCCTGAGTCAGTCTTGTAGATAAACAAAAAAACCATGATTTCATGCAAAATCCAGGTTTATTTTTTCTCCACTTGTTTCCCCAGGATTTAGGTTTGTTTTGTCTCCTTTGGGGTCTTGAGGAGAAGTCACTTGTGTGTTTTGGTTTTGCTTTAGAGTTCGTGTTCTTCCTACCTTTTCAATGGGATGTGTGCTCTCCACCTATGGATGAATATTTTAATGGTCTGGCTTCAAATTAAATGCTGCTATGATTTCGTGAAGTGGTATTTTTTCTTTCTGCTTGTGGTCAAATTTCTGTATGGCATGATGTTTAAGTACGCCATGACTGTTGCCCTTTCTGCAACTCACCTTTTTGCAGAGCTGGGGTGCAGGGATCACGCAAGCAGCCTCTTGTGAAAGGCTCTCCCGTCCCCATTGCTTCAGGTCCGCAGCTGCAGCTTACTCGCAAGCAGGTAGCACGAGAGTCCCTCCTCTTCCTTCTGCAGTGCAGCCTGGGATTTTCCCAGGCTGCACTGGGGCATGAAGTGTGAGTGCTGCAGCTCCAGAGCTCCACACACACATCAAATGTGTGTGGGGCCCTGGAGCGATGTGCGATCGCGCACCACTTTTGGCTCAAAGCCAAAAATGAAATAGTGCATGATTGGCACCTGCCAGGCCCTGGAGCATTGTGCAATTGCAAATGCATCATGTGGACTGCTCCTTGCAGTCACATGATGCTCCATGGGCCCTTTCAAATGTCAAACACCATGCAAAGAGGGCCTGGTTTGGGTGGTTTTATGAGAAGTTATGTGGCACAGGCTTTGCATTTTGTGAAACAAGTATTTCTGTCCACAAATCTGCGCTTTTACATATGAAGGTGAGAACTCCATTTCTACTTTAAATTACCACCCGATTTCCTTACTCAGCAGTAACTACAAACTATTTACAAATATATTGGCTGAAAGATACAAAAAAAATTACAAAGCACAATACATGAAGATCAAAATGACTTTTTACCAAAAAGACAAATACAAAACAATACTAGGACTGTCTTAGATATAATTGAACACTATGAGAAAAATAACAAAGGAAAATTAGCAACGATTTTTGTGGATGCTGAGAAGACATTTGAAAATGTTAATTGGGTCTTTATGCTAGAAATCTTAACTAAAATGAATTGTGGGGTCCTACTTTTACTGCCTGGATAAAATAAATCTATAGAGACCAGAAGGCTTCCCTTCTGGTAAAAAGAGATAAAGCAAAACAATTGGAAATAATAAAAAGAACTAGACAGGGCTGCCCACTATCTCCCTTACTGTTTATTTTGGTACCTTTTATTTCTGGGTCTGATCTTATAGCTCTGATTAAGCCATAAGATCAGACCCAGAAATAAAAGGTACCAAAAAAAAATGAATATAAATTGAAGGCATACACGGATGATTTGGTGATTTGTTTAGAAGACTCCAGTCAAAGCATATGTAAGCTACTGGAAAAAATCAAAATGTCTGGAAAGTTGCTGGCTTTAGAATCAACAAGGAAAAAAACAAAAATATTAACAAAAAATATAAAGAAGGAAGAGTTAAAAGAATTGTTAAGAAGTAAAGGATTCAAATTGGGGGAAAAATTGGGAATCTGGGTCTCGAAGCAAAACAATGAGCTGTTTGAAAATAATTACAATTCAACTTGATTAGAAATCAAAAAATCTTTACAAAAACAGAAAACTTTAAAGCTATCATTACTTGAATGATTAGCTACAATAAAAATGAACATTTGACAAAACTGAATTTCCAAAATCTACCAGTTATAACAAATGATAAGCCTTTTTGAGAATAGCAGAAGGACCTCTCCAAATTCATCTGGCAACAGAAAAAAACAAACCTAGAATAAAGTAGAGAACTTTGATTGAGAAAAAGGAAAAGAGAGATTTTGGGCTACCGAACTTAAATCTTTACTATCAAGCTAACGGTAATGGTCTGACATGGCTTTAAGAATGCATGAAAGACTACTTAATTTAGAAGGCTCAGACCTCCATCTTGTCTGGCATGCATATATGTGGTACAGTAAAGCCAAAATAGACAAAGGATTCCAAAACCACTTTATAAGAAAACTGCTACTATTGATATGGATAAAATTCAAGAACAAAATCTTTAGAAAAATTCCACAATAGCTATCTCCACACAAAGTACTGTATGGCAGATGGAAGGATCCTACTGAGAAATGGATCTGCTACAAAGACATACTAATTGAAGAAAACAATCAGCACTCCAAAATGAAATCAAGAGAGGAGTTAGAAGCAGCGGGATTTAAATGTCAGTGGTTCCTTTATAGACAATTGAAAGAAAATTCAAAATGGACTAGAAATTGGGTTTGAATCAGCTTCAAAAGTTAACAAATTTGAGAAAGCTATATTTGAATCACCAAAACACCTAACATCTAAATTCTACAAAATATTACAAGAAAAAGAATTAGAAACCAAACAAATTAAAGACACAATGATTGGATGGGCTCAGAACATCGGTCATGAATTACATCTTGATCAATGGAAAAAAAGTTGGATGGAAACACAGAAATTCACACTGGCCCAAACACTGAAAGAAAACTACCTAAAGATGTTGCACAGATGGTATCTGGACCCTCTAAAACTGAGTAAGATATACAAAACTAAAGAAAACAATTGCTTGCAATGTGGAATAGAAAACAGAACTTTTTATCACATGTGGTGGTCCTGCTCACTAGCCAAAAGGTACTGGAAAAAGATTCAGGAAACAATGGCCCTTTTCACACTCAGGCAAAGAAACGGCTGGAAACACGCTGAAACGGAACTTATCTTAAACTGGGTAAGTCCATCGCCAGTGGAGCAGTGCATTTTTGCTGCTCCACACTCGTCGGCATCCCACGGCGTCCTGCAGCACCCAAAATGGTGGCTTACGACTGGCAGAGGCTCTCCACCAACTGGAGAACCTCACCAGCCGGAAATCCCACCGCCGGCAGATCTGCAGGCATGCTCTTGCGCGTGCCTGCAAATCCACACCGGGCGCTGCGACACAATTGCATGCGGCTGCACGTCCCGTGCCTTTTAAAAACCACATAAAAAGTGGTTTTTAAAAAGCACGCGGCGGCACCACTTCCGGTCGCCCTAGTGCGGATTGGGGTGTGGAACTACACAAAAGTAGTCCGCCCCAATCCACTTTACGGTGTAGACGACCTCCATCAGAGGTCGCTCTACACCGTTTTTTAACCCCCGTGTAGAAAGGGCCAATGTCTGAGAAGCTGCAAATAAATATTCCACTGACATCTGAAATGTTCCTACTAAATATGCTTCATAGATTGGACAAACCTGAAAAACTTAAACACTGGAAAATAATTTTGTACATGATCACCACTGCCAGAATCATATATGCAAAATTATGGAAGAACAAACAGACTGCACAAATAGAAGATTGGCTATTAAAACTTACAGAATTCAAAGACTTAGTCAAAATGACTGGGATGCTAAATCACAAACTAGAAAAGAGGATGAGTGGACTCCTATAGAGGATTATATTTTAAGTGGTAAAATGATCTAATAAGAAATTTGAATTTGATAGTGATAACTTAATAGGTTCTCAATTTGATGATAAATGCTGTTTAAGATAAATAGATCAGTATACTTGACAAAATGCTACCGTTATGTTGTTTTTTAAGTCACAGAAGAAATGAACAATTGATTTGAATCATAATATAAAGAAAAACTGAAAAGGTAACTGATGCACTAAACAGCAGATATTCATATAGCAGAAGACATCATAATGCTGACATAAATTTAGCAGAACCAATTTAAGTAAATAAAGTGAGGATTAATACGGATGACAATGATAATCTGAACTGCAGGGATGTAGGGAAGTGCTATGAAGAGAAAAACAAAAACACGACACAGAGAGAATCAAATTAACAAGCATTAGAATGATGAGTTTCATATAAATCTTATGAGATTATAACTAAGTACAACAATAGAAACCAGTTGAATTTAAGATATGAATATATAATCTAATGATATATTAATGCACTTGATTCTCTCTGTTACTATGATGATGCACACTGAAAATCATGGGCATTTACCTCAGATTCAGGAGGGATGAGTAGTATTCTTAGTGAATCTGAGATGATCACATTCAATAGCTTATGTTCTCTTAGCTACGTAAGCTTAGATATCGTTCAGTTTTGTTCTTTTAGATATGAATGATACATCGCACTTATGGTTATCAATTAGTTTGTTTACTCCCTTTGTTTGTCAACTTTTTTCTCTTATGTTTTGTTTATAGCATAATCTTATGTCTAAGAAAAATAATCTAATAAAGATTATATATATATAAAAGAATTTCTACTTTGTGCTCTGGTATGCCATAGCAGATCAGGAATCAGGATTAAGAGGTGAATGGGAAAACAAGTGATAACAGCTTACTCTGAGGGGAATTTTCTTTTCTGGCTGTCCTTATTTTGTGCCTCAGTAGTTTGGTTGGGCATGGGGCACAGAAATAATGCAGGAATTAGTTAGAAGTCTGGGTTCAGACACATGAAATCACTATTAAAGCAAGATACAACTCTAAGGACAAAAAAGACTATTCACAATTTTCTCTGTTCCTAGTGTGTCTCAACACATCAAGACATCCCTTTAAATAAATAAATACTCATACGTTCCAAGAATTGTTGTTGTTGTTATACATTTGTGATCTTACTCAAAAGACACTGTTTTCTGTTTAGGAACTGATTTCTGCACAAAGCCTAACAATTTTGGTATGGAGGGGAAAGCTATTAAAATATGGGGAAAAAATCAAAAATGTGTAACACCTTACCCGCTGGAGGCAAAACTTAGTTAGCGCATGTGAGAATGGAATAAATTAAGATGCATACAGCCACAGAATTTGCAAGCCACATTCAAATTACAATTTCAAACTGCTATCAAAAACAAAATCTTGGTTAGGGTTAAATGTTTAAACCAAGCACAATTAAGTAAAACGAATCATGGTTTGGTATTTGTCATGCTACAATTCTTCATTCTTTTCTCCTCAAGTTTTTAAAATTTATTTCTGTACTTTATTTCAATCCAGCTGGGTTTTGAAGACTGTGCTTGCTAGAACCTTGGGAAACATTTGTAACATTATATTCACTCTGATATAACCAAAATGACTATCAGCCATACCTATGCTAAATATCAGCATGCATGGTAAATGTGTCCTTATCAAACTAAGCAGGTCAGAACTTAATGCTACTTGATGATTGGTCTATCACTCCAACAGCTAGGGAACTTTTTATTTCATCTTGTTTTATTTTTTTCATACCATATCTTTCTCCCCAAAAGGGACTCAATATAAGTTAAATAAAATAGCTAAAATGACTTGGATTAATTTTCCACAAAGATTGAAAACAAGATAATTGTCTTGTATAATCCTTGGGTGGCAGGAAGAATAATAAGAATAAACAAGCTATGTTGCACAAAATTTTAAAAATCAATTGGACTTATACCATACCTTTCAAATCCCTGTAAGAAGCATAGTAAATCAAGAAACAGAAACTACTAAAGTTAGCAGAAAAATATAAAAAATAACAGCCAAGAAAAAGAAAAAAAATCAAATTAAATTAAAGTCTGGGCAGCAGGGATAGGATGGTGGGAATCGGTTATAGCTCCCAAACAATATTTACCTAGAAACATGTTCCAATGGACTCAATGGCTGAGAAACAGTTTAGTTTCTGAGAAACCATTGGGGGGGGGGTCCCTGTTTATTCTTGTACTACTCCTCAGTTCAAAGAACATTTGAGAATATATATTGAAAACAAATGAAAATATGCCAATCACACAGATAAACAAGGGAAAGGATATTATGATGAAACCAGAGAACACTATTCATATCAGACAGAGGGCTTAATTATGTACAATTATGCACTCATGTGAAAAACAGTGAGGAAAAAGTTATTATAAGCTCCCTAGGGAAAGAGTTCCATAGATAAGATGCTGTTACTCTAGAAGTCCAATCTCAAGCTCAACTACCTAGGAAATGGGACGTATTACAATGCCACAGATGACAAACACAAAGTTCTTTCAAGTTCATATAGGAGGAAGCAACCGATACTCACCCAGGTGGGATAGGAGTCCAGCAAAACCATTAGAACATACTCCTTGCATTCCAAACTCACTAAGGTCCCTTAAACTGGGCCTACACCTTGACTGAAACTGATCAAAATCAATTTCATAAAATAAAATCCCTCATGTCATTGCCTAATTTAAGATATTACTAAAAAAATGGTAATTAGAACCTATCCAGTAATTTTCAAGGATGATGGAAACCATGCTACATTTTTGATTCTTGGTTAGTTTTGCCACTCCCCTTAGTGAGAGAAGGCAAACAGAAGCAAAATGGTTCCATGTACTAACACATAAGTAGCATAAGTATTAAAAATAATAAATGTGCATTTTCTGGAATTCTGGAACAGAGTCACTGTCTTTGGTTGGAACAAAATACTCAACAGAGTAATAATTAGCAGTGCATATTTGGAATGGTTGCACCAGTGATAACTGGTATGAGAAAGACAGTGTAATCCTAATTAAAAGATATATTGGTTCTGCTGCTTAGGATCACACACAGTTATCTTCTGCTGGCAGAATCCACCTTCTTCCAACTGACCTCAGAGCTCATTTGAAATAACATTATGATATTTTAACTTTACTTCTGGCTAAGATTTGCCACTTGGAGACCCAAAAAAGGGGATAAAGAAAGAATGGGATGAAAGAAGGCAAATTAAATCTGATCCAGTTGAAGGGAACAAACACAGTACTGTCACAAAGGTAAACAAGGGGAAGGGAGTCCCAAATAATTTCCAGCTTGTGTGTGTGTTTTTCTTAAAAATGAACTCTGTTGTTAAGGGTCCACACACAGCCCAGGATTGATATGGTTTAATTGGTGAAATAGATTTCAATTGGCAAATACATTAATTGGCATTGAAACCTGATGTGACTGCAAGATTGAGCTGAACAGAGGAAAATTATTGACCGAACATTGCAAAGCAGTCAGCTGATTGCCTCTGGGCATAGCTGAAGTCATTGTCAGGCAGATTACCAGGCACCTCTGAAGATAATAGGCTTAAACTGAAGCTGGAACATCTTGGACAGCATAAAATAACCAAGGGAAGTTTTTTTCAGTTCTGTTCCCTCACACCTGAATGTTTCCCTGCATTGTCCCTGTGCCTCTCCACCATTATAGAGCTATTACAACAGCCATTAACTCTTTGTCACCTAATACTAAGACCATTAACTCTGTCTGGACCCCATTATGGCAACCACAATTGTTTGCTCAGTCAGACAGCCATTTACACCCATGCCCTCAGGGCAGATTTTGGGTATAAGAACCCTCTATTTTGAGCAGTTCGCTGCAGTACTTGCTGGTCACCACGTTGCCCTGATTTCTGAATTAGTCCTGTATTTAGGCGCTAATCTAAGCCTTATTGTGCTTTTTTTTTACTGCTCTCCAGATGAGTAATTATCATCCATTCCCTGAGAACTCCTCTGTCAACAAGTTTCCTCTCTTTTTCCTTTGGTTAGCTTTTGTGCAAATGTGTGGACATTTGGATCTTTTGCATGCATTAGTGATCTTTCAGAAAAACATATTTTAGTTTATACATTTTGGAATCTCTGGCTGGTTCTTTCCTGCAAGATCCTGTAGACATTAGTGGAAAGAGCTTGTTAGGTTATCCCCCTTCTTGCAGACCTCCTAATTAATTCCCTACTGTCATGTGGAGGTACTGGCATTGTGGGTAGACCCCAAAGTCACCCACTTTTGTTTGAACACTGCTATCACATTGTATTTTCCTCCTGATATTATGCTGGAATTAAACCACTGCCTCACACTTTCTTCCTCCTATTTCTGTCTAGAAGAAGTGAAAATAGTAGAGATGGTCTGATTGTTGTCCAGGATATTTGGTAGGTTTGTGGAAACCTTCCTGGGAAGTTTAACTCTCCAAAATCAAAGAATCATTAAGTTGGAAGGGGCATCATGCACCATCAACTCCCTGTTCAATGTAGAAGCTCCAGCTAAAGCATCCCCAGCAGATAGCTGTCTACCCTCTTTTGAAGATGTCCAGAAAAGGAAACTCCAGCACCTTAGTATATAGTTTCATTTCTGAGTTACTCTTACTGTCTTACTCTTACTTTTCATTCTACTCTTCAATTGAAATCTACCCTCCTGCAACTTCAAATCGTTAGACCTGGTTCTTTTCTCTGGGAAACAGAGAAGAGATCTGCCCACTTTTCTCTATGACAGTCCTTGAGGTATTTAAAGAGTACACGCTTCAGTTGTCTCTTCATCAAAATGAACATGCCTCTGGTTGAACAAGCACCCAGAATGGAAAACAGTACTTCAGATGAGGTCTAACCAGTTGGAAATATAGTGGGACTATTAGTTCCATCAGTTTGGAAACTATGTTCCCATTAATGCAGGCTAAGATATCATTTGCTTTCTTTTCTGCAGCATCACAAATCTCTGTTTAAATTCTTCCTGTTCATCCTATTGATTGTCATTTTTAAAGTGGCATTCTATATACCTTTATAGTCTTTCTGTTCCATCTGGAGGGGGGGAAATAAAATACCAGCTTTTTTTCCCCCCAACTTGAATTATATCTGGATTATGGAGTAAAGACAAAGCCATTTGCATTGTAATTGTCATTTTAGCTCATTTATTTGCACTTTGTGGCTCATCAGTGGGAGTGTTGAGATTTAAAGTGTCAGTTATGTGTGTCATATGTCAATATAATTATAATAATTTATAAAATTGTTTCAAGTTTAATAAGTAAGTGCTGGTTTGAGTATCCCAATATATTTCAACAAGCTATTCACTTGTGCTTTATGAACCCTGAGAGCTTTGAGCCAATCATTTCAGATGAATTTCCAAAAGCACCCCATAATATTTCTTTCTAGATAAACAACTGATTAAGACTTAGCACTGAACCTCAGGAACATCCATTTGAAAGCCAGACAAATGTCATAAAAGTGAAGGTGATGAATGCATTAGTCTTACTGCTGAATCCAATTCTGCCTGTTAATGATTAGACAGGATGATTTACTGAGAAGATAATGCTCATGGTGAAAGACTAGATGAGGCAATAAACAGCTTCTGAAGGACAATTAAGCAAAAAGCAAAGCTGAAAGATTTGGATTACTGCTTTGACTATTTATTGTGCAAATACTTTGCCGACATTAACATTTTTCCCTATTATCTGGAAGAAGGGGCGGGGGGAAGATCCTATAAGTCACATAATTCAAAAGGACTGGGGAAAGGAGGTTTGTAGCTTTCAAGCATGTACCTTAATAGATTTTCAATAGATATTTCTTGGAGATTTTGCTCAGGTCAATAATTTGGGCAGTACTTCAAAGAGACAGACACACACAGAAAATAGAACTGATGTGATTGAAAGCAAATATGCAAGTCATGATTTAATGGTGTCTTATTGTTTGATTACACTTGAAATCAAGGGCCAAGAAATATAATGCTTATCCTCCAAACAAAAGAATAACAAGAGCTATGCAAATCTGATGCAAAAGTCATCAGAAGTGTTGTTTGGGTCCTACAATATGAGCTGGTCCTAACAGATAACTTAGAATTCTGCAAAATGAGCCCTGAATCAGCTACATGACTCTATGCCAGTTTTTGATCTAGACTCCAGGGGTCCAAGAAGCAATGCAGGAGCCTGAGTTTCTATGGCATCTAATTGTCACAATTTCGATTGGTTACATTTTTGGATTGTAGCTCCCAGAATCTCTATCATTATGAGCAGTGGTTGAGGAATTCTGAGTGCCGCAGTCCAATAATATTTTTTTTAATGGTCTGTTCTAGAGCTGTAAAAATGCTCAAAATTTTCTCATCCTCCTTAAGACGTCTTGACACACTAGTGCACCCCATCAAGAGAAAAGGTCACCCTTCATGCAGAATGTCAAGTATTTTGTACAGGTACACTGGATGTCTTTTTGGACAAAATATTTTTTGTGCAAAACAAAAGTTGTGCAATATGAAAAGTCATCAAGACTGTGCAAAAACCTCTCATAATCTTTCCCCACTGGGTGAAATATTTTGAAATTATTATTTTTTTTTACATTTGAGAATGAAATGATTAAAGATTTACATCCCTGAAGTCTGCTTTGGTATGGTTGTAACTCAACACATACTGAAAAATGAGCTTGACTAAGGGTCCAGTAAGGTCTTTGTCACCTTTAGCCTTGTTTTGCTTCCCAAACCCATTAATAGTTGTGTGGAAGTCTTGAACTAAACAGGTGACATTTACTAATTAACTCAGTTTCTATGTCACAATTTTTTTTCCTGTTGAACTTTTTCCCAGTCAATCTACTGTTAACTGAACTGGAATCAAACAACCCTAGAACTTGGGTAGACAAGAAGGAAAACATGAGAAAATTTGGTAGTCCACCTATGCCTACTCTGCTCCATTATAAGCAGACAGTGTTCTGTCTTCTGTACAGGTTTGTCTTTCCTTCATCTTTCCAGTTGTATTCGTTTCCTTCAAAGAAAGTTAAAGAGCATGATTCACACTGTTGTGACCTATATATATTAGGGAACCAGGCCTCTTAAGGAGCCATCTCTTCACATCTGATTCTGCTCTTCCTCTACAGTTGGCAGGAGAGGTTGCTTTGTTAATGCTGGTATCATGGCTAACCAAAGATATTTTGCTGCCATTCTTTATATCATTCCACATACAGAAATAGACTAGATTGGCTGCTAAGTCAGACTTCAAAATGACACTAACCATAGATCCATAATACTATGCATGCAAGTACAAAGAGGGGAGCAAAAGAGGATAAGAATTTGCATAAAGTGTGAATACTTTTGGGTTCATACTTAGAAATCGTTACAGTGCAAATTTAGCTATAAATATAATAATATAAATAAATATATATGCCACTATATTGATAAGTAGAACATTTTTCAAAATACTAGTCCCTAGGTAACTATGGGATAATGATAGTTTAACCAAATAGTATGAGACAGCTGATTTCTAATGAATTTTTAGTTTTCCCTGGTTCCTTGCATGCCAAAAAGACACTAGAACAACTTAGATTGCAATCTTCTATCAAGTGGGAATAACTTCAATTAAACTTAGTGGGGTTTGTTTATGCATAGACCTGTATATGATTGTGTGGCTAGAAATACAAGGACCTTGAAAATGCAATCCAAAAAAGAAGGAAGGAAGGAAGGAAGGAAGGAAGGAAGGAAGGAAGGAAGGAAGGAAGGAAGGAAGACCTGTTGTTATAAATCTAAAAACATTAAAAAAAAATCACAGACATGAAAGAAACAAATAGTAGTCAAACTCTGAGTGTACAGTGGAATTATTACTCACTGTCAGAAAGGAACAGACATTTTGCTTTAATGTTCTGAGTGTTTCACCAAAAGAGCAAAAGGAAAAACTGGAAGAAATGAATTCAAGAATGCAAACAGAGCCTCTGCAAAGTAACATCTCTGGTTGTTGTTTTTTCCCCTCATTTTGGAAGCTAAATGACTCTAACAACCTTAATAAGATGATTTTCCTTCTTAGATCAGAGAAAATATGAGGTTAATATGTCTTTTAGTATCTATTTACAAAGATTTGAAACTACATTAAAGCTTCAGTCCAATGATCTGCAGTTATTTTCTGTCTGCATCACCTGCTGGACTTCCTCTTTAATAACCAACCAGATATACCATTATTTGAATGACCTGCACACAACGGTTGAGAGCTGTGCTAGTCAGTGTGGCGGGCTGTGGACAGATCCTGGTCTGTCAGCCATTGGCTGCTAATCACTGGCAAGTTTTCAGAGAAAGCAAGAAACAAATGTAGACAATGGGCACAAATATAGTGTCAGTTCCCAGAACATTAGGAAAAGCAATGTGCTGGTCCTTTACCTCAGATATCTTAAGAAACACTGATCTGGGGCTTGGTGGGTTATATGGCTTAGTAGAGAAAGATGATGAGTGTCAGAATGGCTGAGTGGGCCAAGACACCAGACTCAGGGTTCTCAATTCATGCTAATGGGTGCTCTACAAGCACAAGTGTGGCTCCAAATCCCACTTCTGACACATCTCATTTGAAAGCCAATGTTGTATACTCATTTGAGTGTTGAACTACAATCTGAAGACCATGGTTCAATTTGCTGCTCAGCCATGGAAACCCACTGAACCCCCCCCCCCCACACACACAAAAATCATGATAAGTTCACTTTAGGGTTTCCATAAGTCAGAAACAACTTGAAGGCACACCAGAAGAAGAAGGAGGAGAAGAAGAAAAAGAAGAGGAAGAGGGGGAGCAGGGGGAGGGGGAAGAGGAAGAGGAGATTCCAGCTGTAAGATTACAGCAAAGATGGACAACTGTCAGGGTTGCCTCCTCAAGGGCTTTGGAAGGTCAAACACCCTGCTGCTCTCCTACCCCCCCCCCAATTGATTCCAAATGTTCCCCAACATTTGCCAAAAATTGGGAAGGGCAATTTTGACACATTTTTTCGAGCTGCTGGTCATTTTAGGTCCAGGAAAGATCTTTTTATCTGACAGAAAGTGACCCAGACTTTGACTGTTGGCACTAAACAAAGAAAAATAATAGTATTTTGTCACTATGCTTGTTTGTTTGTTTAGGCAGGCTTTTGGTCTCATTTCTGTATGAGTTTTTTCCCCCTTCTCATAGCACTATTGTCTGATACATTGTTGCCGATATAGAGCCTTTCCGCCCTACACTGTTATAGCGATATTATTCCACTTTCAACATCCTGTGGAATTCTGGGGTTTGTAGTTTCCTGAGGCCAAAGAGCTCTATGGTTGAGAATTCTAAATGCCCCTCCCTAAACTGCAAACTCCAGGATTCCATAGGAGGTTGAAAGTGGAATAATAGCACTATAACAGTGTAGTTGTTCTTTTTCTCAATAGGATTTTGTTATGATTGTCTTGCCTGTATGATATGTAAAGGGTTTCATCCTGGCACAGAGAGGTGGGACTGTAATCCAGGTGTACGTGTGTGAGAGAGAGTGTGTGCTTTCCTCAAAAATTATATGTTATACAGTTATAAAAATCCTGAAAATTACTTTACATAGAACTTACCAAAATCAGTAGGATTCCTTTGATGAAATGCTATAAAGCATGGTTAAGTCTTGCATACACATCTGGAAACTGAATGTAGCCTATATTATACATATGAAACAATAAAAAAGCATAGCAACTATTCCAGAGTAGAAGCCATGTTGCTGCCATTGTTTCATTAGGTTGAACCCAGACTTAAAGCTGGTGGGCCTCTTGGAATCAATAAAATTTAAATTAGTCACTGTAATTTAAACTAAGTCTGGATCCAACACCTTGTGATTTTGTTACCCTGGGTCCTGACCAGGGAGAAAAAAAGTTCATGTTAATTCTTTGAGTGCCACTTTGGTGCATGTCCTACTTTAAAAGTTTCTATTTTTGCTTATTAACAGTTGCACAGAAACCACAGCCCTTCCACATGTAGATATATAGATATAGATATATCAGAGTCCACATGGAACATTAGACCTTTATTCTAAACCTTGACCTTATCTTAAAATAGTTTTGTACAGCAGAAAATGTTTTGTTTGGATTTATTGCTCAGTCAATGACCACTAGAGCATGGATGTGCTTATGAATCCTGTGCTCTCCTAAGTGCCCTTGAAGGTGCAAATGCCCTTTACAAATGAAGCATAACAGAATTTCAAAGTGGGAATCATTTGTAGAGTTTGCTGTATTTGCAACATTCAATCTTACTTCTTTGCTTCCTTGTATATTAGTATGATTGTCAACAGTACAAAGGTTATGAATTAGCTATATCTCAACAGGACAACTCATGAGGAGTTTTCTTAAGTCTTGCAATCCTGGAATGAGTACTAGCCACTAGTAATGCACTAATACGAGGGGAACAGGGAAATTAGTTTGAGAGGGAATTATTAACAAAAGTCTAGAAACATCTAAGTCTTGACCGATACTGTTGTTGTTAACTGTTATCTAGCTGACTTTGACTTATGGGGACCGTGTGGATGAGAGAACTAATTACTAAAAGAAAAATGGAGTCCTAAATGACTTTCTCACCCATGATGAATCACAAAAATAGATGAAAATGGGATAAATAAAAAGGAGGCATGTGTTGTAATCCAAAATATTAATGCTAATCCAGTAGCTTTTGAGTCCTCACAAACCTTCATTAAGAATAATTAGAACAAAGACGTTTTCAAGTTTGGGTAAGATGGTTGCTTCAGACAGCAGATACTAAGGAGTGGAAGCAAAGTGTCGAAGGAAAGGATTACATATCACACAGCCTATATTGTGTTCCCCAAACTAGATGCTGCTTTCAGGTGTGATAGAGAACACTGTCTGATCACTAGTGCTGAAGACATATTGATAAGCCAGCACAAATGGTTTTTGTGCATGGAACAGAGTGGGTGTCATCTTGGTCTTTGACTTAGACATAACACCTTGAATCAGCCCTGTTGAAGTGTGCTGACTCTTCAGTCTCCTGTGCTCTGTGTTTCAGTTACTATATGTTGTTTATAAAATTTTATCCTGTTGTTTTTTCTAAATATAATGAATAATACATCCAAATACAAAGAACCATTCAATCATTCATTCATTCATTCATACCTGCCTCTGATTTCCTTGCTCAATAGTTGTAGTGTCATATTAAACAGGGTTTGCAGCAGAAACATGGAATGTGAATTACTATTGCCTTCTAGATGTCTCTTTAATGAGCATCCTGGGTAGTCATGGAATTCCTATCTTTTGGCAAGATCTTTCACCCAATAGTTGACCCTTCATACAGACTATTGTGCACCAAGGTCATTGTGTCAGGACCACATTGGGTGACAAAGTCCAGCATGTTTGCCTTTCGGCCTTCCTGACTGAAAATCTCCTTATTCCTGTTTTCTGGGTGCATACACTTGCTAACAGTACTTAATGTGGCAGATCTGTGCTTAGCTGGAACTGTGTGAATGAATATAATTCTGGCCCAGAATTTAAAATCTTAAGCCTCACCTGCACAATTTCTGATGCAACTGGGTGAGTGACAGCCCGGCAGCCACTGATAGTACTGATAAAGCCACAAAGATTTTGACTGTCTGCCTGAGATTGGAAATATAAGAGGTATATTAGCTCTTTGTAGCTGGTGGGTTTGGGGAATCACAAGCTGTGCAGGCCTGGATTAATTTTTGGTTCTGGTGGCTTCAGGAAATGTCTTTTCCCATGTGACTTTTCTATGTTACAAACTAACTCATTCTTCTATTTTGCATTTGAAATCTTAGGCCCTTTCCGCACCTTACCTTCTTCCGGCGCTCAGGTGCTGGGATTGCGTGAGTAGTGTCCAGACAGAGGTTCTCGCTTTTGGGGTCCTTTGGCTTCGCACAAGCTGCCTGCTCGTGTGAGAGCCCTGCCTCTTCCTTCCACAGTGCAGCATGGGACTTTCCCAGGCTGCACTGGGGCAGGAAGTGTGACTGGCACGGCTCCGGAGGCTCCGCGCACCAGCTAAGTTTGCACGGGGCCCGGGAGCAATGTGTGATCATGCACTATGTTTGGCTTCTAACTGAAAATTAAAAGGTGTGCGATCGGCACTTGCCGGATCCTGGAGCATCATGCGATTGTGAGTGAATAGTGCAACACTCACAATCATGCAACACTCCAGGCCCTCTTTCATGTGACAACTGCCATGTGAAAAGGGCCTTACACTTGAATCTTATGGTTGTTTATTTAGAAATAATTCCCTCTGTGGGTTGGTGAAGCTTGGTCTCATCATTCTGTTTGGGACCGCACTGTCAGAAGAGATGTGGATCAGCTATAAACATGCATACTTGTCTTGAGATGGCATGAATTCTGCACATTTGGCACCTCTGAAAGTCAAGCTGTAAGTGCTTACATGAAGCCCAAACTTTGCCTTGGAGACTAGAGTATATGAATTCAATAATATGTCCTATCGGGTTTATTTTAATTGCTTTTTGACATCTTTCCCAACAGAGAGAAAGTTGTCCTTGGGCCAAATTAATGATGGGTATAATTAACTTTATGATTTGGCTTTACACCAGAGATAACTATAACCCCATCTAAATGTCTTTTGCTAGTACACACATAAGGGGCTAGGAGTGAGGATCAGGGAAATAAATTGTGCTAAAGCCATGCAAAATATCCAATTAATGATATCACATTTTATCTTGAAGTCATTTCACAAATTTTTTTTGATAAATTTATACTTAATTTCTTCTCTTATAAATGCTTTTTAGGCACATTAGTACTAAGAAAAGTTTCAGATAACTTTTTTAAAGGGTTGCTCAACTTAAGAAATACCAAGAATCTTTGAATAAAAAATGCTCAATACTATACATATTATATTATATTATGTTTCCTATTTACTCATAGTAAGATTGTCATCCTATTTACACATATGAGGGACAGAAAGAAAAGTCAATTAAGTCACATTAACTTAAATAGGTCAACTTTAAGACTGTATCTGGATCCAATAACATATATTTCTCAAGAATTTCCATTTGGTTTATCAATGTTTGAATTAAAAAAAAAATCTAAATGAGAACAGACTGGGCTAACAAACTTTTAAATATTCCTTTTTCTCTAAGTATGGACATTTGAACAATCATCTAATAAAACAAGACATAGTATTCCTTGAATTTTCCTGTCTTTGAACTGTATTCACATTCAAGAAACAGTGTATGAAAACTGACAGAAATTGACCAGTACTGACAGCTTTCTGTGTCCAAAAGTGTCCAGTTGAAAAGCCTCTTAGAACTCACAAACAGCATCTTGAAGATCTGTTGTTGCCTACAGATATCCCCAGTATCATATAGTTGAATATCAAATTTCCATTTGAAGCTGTTATTGCTTAGCCATCTATCTGTTAGTCCTTTTGCTTATGCTACCACAGTTATAGTATAATCTGAACTAGACCAGGATGGGAAACCTAGGGCTCTCCAGTTGGTGCTGAATTTCTACCTCCATCATTCTATCACCACTTGGTGTGCTTGCTAAAGCTGATGAGAGTTGCATTTCAAGTAGGCCATCATTTGCCAGCATGGTGTAGTGGTCTGAGTGTTGGACTATGATCCTGGAGACCAGAGTTTGATTCACCATTTGGCCATGGAAAACCACTGGGTAATCTTGGGTGTCTCACACATATTCAGCCCGGAAAACCCTAAGAGAAGTTTGCCTTAGAGTCACTGTAAATTGGAAACAACTTGAAGACACACATAAAAACTGGTTGCCAGCTATTAAGTATGTGCTTGAAACTGACTCTCTGATTTTAACTTTTTTTTTTATCAGTTCATTTTCTTATTGAGATGTTTATATCATTCTCTTTTGCCCCGTATGGAGGCCACAACACAGCTTAGCATATACATTAAAATAATGTACATTAAAGCACTCTTTGGATGCAGCTGGTGGCTCCCATATTAATGGGGCATAGCACCCATTTAGGGTTTACTCTGAACTTTAACAGAGCTATGAGAGATGTTGAACTTATTTAGAAGATAAGTCTACTCTATCACTGATTTGCAAGACATCAGTATCTACTGGCAATACAAGCATTTGTTTCTATGATTAATGTTCAGACTATCTGAATGGCCATGCCTTTGTGTATGACCCTACTTCAAATCTAGATCTTTGTCTGGAATCTAGACCTTTTCTCAGTCTTTTTCCTTTCACATAAGTGTTTGGTAGGAACATGGGAGAGGGCTTTCTTGGTGAATATGTATAATCTTTGGAATTCCCTCCCTAAATAGTCTAGGACAGTGTTCTCTTTTCTTTTCTTCTTTTCTTTTTTCTTTCCTTTCCATTTACAAATGGAAAAAAATGATTTGTTAGGGTTTTTAATACTATGCTGTTTTATTGATTTTTTTTTACCTTTTTCCTTTTCTATGGATTTAGTTTGAATATTTAAAATTGTACAGATCCTTTAACAACATTTATACAAAACTTTTTTTTTGTATTTACATTTCTTTGTATGAGATTTTTATCTGTATTTTTTTTCAATTTTTGTACTTTACCATTGTTACTTCCGCTATGGCACTGTGGGTGAGGACCCCAGATATCATTTTGATATCAAACAATTCAGCCTTAACTTGACCTTTTTCCAGCCACCTCACTCCACTTGTTTGCGAGGTTCTCCGGACAAGCATGGACAGAGTGTGGCCGCTAATGGTTTTACATTCCAGACCCTATTGAGGCCGGCAACTCAAGCCTCACTCGTAGCTTCAGGGAACTTCCATCTGCAAACCTCACAATAGCGGCACGGCTCTCAGCCAAGCCATTCCTTTATGTTGGGCCATCAACGTACCGGCCACACTATTGTCATCAAGAGCAAATCCAATCATGTAAACTTGACCTTTGCCAAATCCTTTGTCCAGCGCTAAAACTCCTTTTGTTCTCACCTGGCTTGCCATAGCTGGTAGGCACAAACTCCTCTATAAAAACCCAGCATTTCCAAACAGCCTTCAGACTACTTTGGACTTCCCTCCCACCTTGCTGCCGGTTGTCTAAGGAACTCCCCTCAGCTAACCACGCTGAGCTTTCTTCCCCGGAACCCCGCTCTTCTCCAGGACTACGAGACCAGGTGTCATATTGCCTACCCTTTTGCAACTCCCCGTTTCTATTTCCCAGTTAGTTAGTCTATGTCTTGTCTTTCGTGTTTCTTGTCTTTAATAAAATATTGTTTGTTACTTTGAAAACCTTGTCTAGCCGCTCTCTGACCCGCTGCTGTATACATTGGGTTAAAGATCCTTGCTAAAGTTACCCTGTCTCTCATTTAGCCAAGAGAGTGCTCCACCTAATTTCCCCCATCTTTTATTTTATTTGGCAATCTGGGCACCCCTCCCGGGACCCCCGAACATACAGGGTAACACTTTGAGTGTTAGTATTCTGGAAAATGTGGGATATAAATGAATTGTTATTGATATTGTTGTTAGTGGTATTGCTTTCTGGGTAGCTTGTGTGTAGTGGCAAGAGTGAAATACAGTATTAAAATACAATATTTAAAAATTGGTTAAAAATAGCATTAGAATGTTCTTTTTCAACAGGGGAAGAAATAAAATAGTGTTGCCACAGCTTAAATCATAAAATGTGAAGCTCCAGCTTTGAAAACATGTGTTTAAAATACCTGGATGAATAATATGGTCTCTGCAAAGTTCCAAACAGATCATAAAGCCCACAGCATTGGATGTTGCATTTTTCAGCAAAATAATTTTCCAATTACTTAAAAAAAGAAAAAAAGAAAAAGAAGCATAACTAATTTGTATGAATGGTATCTCTGCATATTCTGTAATGGTTTTGTGGATCCAGTACAAATGTTCTCTATTTGGCTGTACTGAAGCTGTCAAGAACCAGAGCGCAAGACATTCCTTTGGTGGAGATTTCATATTTAGACTGGCACAAGGTACAGGCCTGCATGCAGATTGTGTGGATTGCCTCAGGCTTGCATTCCAGAGCAGAGCATTTCTTAAGAACGTGCTTAAGCAAGTGGCAGACAGTAGGCTTCTGAAAGCATTTCTGTTAGCATAAAGACGCTGTCTAGATGCAGACATCAAAAGCTGCCTCTTGTTCACATATGATATATGTATTTGATTCTTTAGTAGCAAAAAGCAAAAACAAAAATCCTATATTATTCTGAAAGGGAAATTTCTGTCTAAAAGAAATATCATTTGTGAATGTGACATCTTCTTTGGCAAAATAAAGTGATCAGAGTTTTTAAGCACAGCATGGCACTTAGTAAACCAGAATATTTTGCAACAAATATAAAGTGACATTCTCAAACAGAAGTATATAAAAACAAACAACCCAGCAGTATACCTTCTCAGCTGGTCCTGTTCCAAGCTGTTTCTAAATGTCTGTCTCATCTCAGTCTTCCACAAAATCACAGCATGAATGCTTTTTTAGGGAGTGGGGAGTTTGGCTTATGTCTAGATCTGTATGCTGTGTTATCTGGAACATTCATAAATTAAGGAGAAGCAAGGGCCATCTCTGTTATTAGGCAGAATGAGGCAATGGCCTCAGGAGGCAGATGCTGAAGGCAGTGACAGCATCCGCTAGGCTATTGTGTCTCAGTGCCTTGATTATTCCTCTTTGTTATCATAAGCCTTTCCCAAATAAGTTGGACACTTGAGGATAATGTCATATTCCAAGTGCTGATGTAAAATTTAACTGTCAGTGTAGCTCACTTCTGTATGTGATATGGTGTCGGGGTGGTGGTGGTGGTGGTTTCCATCTTGTGTTTTTGTTTTGCTTCAGAGAGTAAAACATCTTGGTCCAGTGCTGACAAGAACACAAACACATGCACATATAAACTGTAATGGGACAGGGGCAGTTTCTCTGTGAATGCATATATTAACTGACAATCAAGGGCAGGTGAAATGAACATGGAACCTTACTTTAGAATAATGTTGTAGGAAGGGCAAATGTTATTCCACATTTTAATGCTGGGTGGCATTACTGTAAATAGTCACTGATGGAAGATTGGTAAGAATACACTTGCAGTGGAGGTCTTCCATTCACACACAACTCCACTATGACCACAATGAAAATATTGCTAGTATTTAAACATAAAGCAGAGGATTTTTTCCACCAGATGTTTGAGAAGGAGCAAGATATTAGACTAAATACCCCTCCACTATTGCTGTCTTCTTCCCTCGTGTAACTGATTGTCTCAGACAGCTATATGCACACATGTACATAGACTAGCTGGCATTGCTAATTTAATAATTAAAGGTGTGTACATTTAGGCATGACTAATTCTATGTTAGTGAAGAAATAAAATTTGCAAATTGTTGGTTGATTAATGCACATGTCATATGTCACTTCCTTTCTTAGGAACAGTGGCATCTATTGGCTTCTATGTTACTAAGGTGTTGAATCTATCCCTATTGTTTTCTAACTAAAACATTAGAAATTACACAGAATTATCCAAGGTGCTGAACCTACCCTGGTAATATCATTCAGCACCTTATAGACCTCTTATAAAATTAAGTGAATTTGTTACCCCAGCCACCACCTGCTCAGGAAAGGTGATGGTCCGTTCTGTGTGAGATGGAATGGAAAATTGGAAAGATTTTCAATTAACTATTTCTGTAAAAAATTTCCCTGAACACTTTTGGACTGCTCCTTCCCTCATTATTTTTTCAATCTCAGCTAAAATCTTTCTTGTTTTCCAAAGCTCTAGGAATTTCAGCTTAATAAATAGATTTAATTTTGTATATTTTGATTACATGTATTTGCCAGCTTGCTTTAAATTATATTGTATTCTTTTGAATTTTATCTGGAAATTTGTTTTACACTTGGATAGTTATATATTTTATTAGTCCTTTCTTCATTCCCTCTATGAATATGTGTGTGTACACATATAATTTATATTATACCCTTTTGGCAGGACCCATTGTTTTCAGTTGTTTTACCTGTAAAGCACTATATACATCAATGACACTATATAAATAAAGGATAATGGGGATGATTGTAATGATTGTGATTTTGGTCCCAGTTTTTGTACTTATGTCTCTTTCAACTGTATTTTTACAAGATGTTCTATCAGGAGTGTGTGTGTGTGTGTGTGTGTATAATCTAGACAGAGTGTCTTGTAAAAATATGTGTGTGTGTGTGTTCAAATTAGTCATATGTGTGAAACATTCAGGTTATCTTGGAATAACAATTAATTTGCTGCAGTTTCTAACACATATGAACAGCAAGTAAAGATATCAGATGTTTCATCCACCATTGCCCTTCTGAAAATGGAAGGGCTCTTATGTCACTACTCACAGTGTTTTGATGGAACCCTTCAGTGGTGACTCTTGGGAAGTACCAGAAGAAAAGAGGAATCAGCAAAAATCACACTTCATTTTCATTTGCATCCATCCTCTGGATCCAAGCCAAGAACATTTTGAAAAAGGAAAAAAAAAAGGTTATAACTAATATAAAATATGTGTGTGGTTGTCTCTCAGCATTGGATCCTCTTTTTTAAGAATGAGAGAGATGGAGACAAAGGTTCGTACACTGACTGCAAAACATTGAAATAGATACACAGATTCTTCATTGAATGAATACTGAGGAGATATGGTGAAAAATAAATAAAATAACATAGTAGTTTGTTATAATTGTGTTTGTTTATTTTGTGGAAGAAGTTAACATTTAAATGCAGCTCTCCACTAAAATGCTGGCACACAGTTATGGTTTTATAGATTCATAGCACTAAGCCACCTAGAAATGTACTAAAATGGTTGGAATCCTACTGGTTAGTCTTAATTAATCAGTTGATGAACTGTGAGTCAATGCATAGGCAAATCCAACTCATTCAGTGGTTCTACTGTAGTTTGGATTTAGTTGGGAACATTGGGAACATTGCATGAGATGAAACATATACTGAATTGCTTAGTTATGCCTGGGGTAGACCCACTGAAATAAGTGGAACTTAATTTCATGACTAATTTAAGACAAATATCTCTTTCACATGACACAGTTATAGCATTCTGATGCTACTTTAACTGTCATAGCTGTGTTTTACTGAATTCTGGGACTTGTACGGTTATTCTAAGAGGTGAGAGACCTTGGAGTCCACCCAGAATGACAGCATCTCCTTAAAACAGGGCAAATTACAGCTCAAAGGAGATCTGTGAGAGGAGGGTAATGGCAGAATCTTTTCACCTCTCCCACAAAACTGACAAAAGAGTCCAGAATGGACTGATTGCCTTAACTTTATGGAACAGAACATTGGTTTTTGGCCAGGTAAAGTGAATGGGGAAGGGTGTCTGTAGGATATACTCACAGTAGGGGCAGTTTTGCCTACTATTGTTTTTGAGAGTGCTCATAACTTACAGTTTTTATGATGGATTATCTCAAGTTCAGTAGAATCAGGCTTTCCTGCCTAATTCTCTGTGAACTTATGACCTAATCATGTCTGAGGTCATCCTGACCTGGTATATTCACAAAACCAGTGTATTTTCAAACATGTGTTTCAGCCATGACATATATCCAGTTATGAAAATCACACATCCTACAGAGTGGGGGTGTATAGTCTGGTAACATTATTTTCATGGAGCATTTAGAATTCTCTGCCAGAGAACTCAACTGCCTCACAAAACCATCCAAGACTTCATAGACTGTAACTATGGCAGTTAAAGTGCTATAATTGTATCATGTGTGAGAGACCTTGCTCATTTCAACACTACACTGTTATAGTGCTATCATTCCACTTTCAACATCCTATGGAATTCTGGGATTTGTAGTTTTCTAACGCCAAAGAGCACTCAGGGTGAGAATTCTAAAGACCCCTCCCTAAACTGCAAACCCCAAGATTCCATAGGATGTTGAAAGTGGAATAATAGCACTGTGACAGTGTAGTGTGGAAATGGTTCTTGTTTGATTACAGTGATTTTACTCAAAATGTAACTCAGTCTGGCTCCAACCCATATATCAAGAAAAAATAACAACTTGGTAAGATTCAATAACATTCCCAAGTAACAGCCTAATGTTTTGTGTTTAATGTTCAATGTTAGAGTAGTTTTCATTCTTAAATATTTGGCTCTTCTTTTTGTTTAATTTAAATGTATCTGCTTCCTTCTTTCGCTATTTTGTATATGGTATATGTACACTCAATGATTCCAGATATTTCTAATGTGAAAAAGATGGCAAACTATGAATAAGTTAGAAACTTATTTTGCAGTGTTTTACCAATGTGGACTGTACATGACCTGAAGTAACTAAAAGCTGTAGCAAACTATACATATTCAGCTTCTGATTTTAGATAGTAACTCTGCATAATCAAGGTTCTATACTGCTGGGTAGTGGAGGAAGCTAAGACCTTAGAGTAGTTGTTCATCTTTAAATTCCATTCAAACAAATAGGAATGTGATACCAGATCTGCTGTTCTGATTCAGGCAACTGTTGCCATGTTGATGATAGGATGATAGATTATACACATATAGGGTTCCAGTTTCTAAAAAAGAATTGAGTAATGATAGAACACCAGACAAAGTAAATCAGAGGACAATAAAAGAAAGAAACAGGGCAAATCCTTTTCTCCCCAGTGCATGGAAACATTTTGTTTTGGAGAACAACTGCTAGGATTTCAGCCAAAAATGAAAAAGTGCATGAGCAGCTCCTGCCCTACCTTGGAGCATCGTGCAATTGTGAATGTGTTGTGCAGATCGCTCCTCACGATTGCATGACACTCCAGGTGCCCTTTCACATGTCAAATGCCATGCGAAAAGGGCCTATGTTCTTAGCCATACACTAGACCAAATGGTACACTGCAGCTCAGTTTATATCAGAATTTACTCAGACTGAATCTTTTAGCTTCCCTATGGATGGAGGAGATAATGGGGGATAATGGTACATTGCCTTAATGTGAATATGGAAGAGGAAAAGAAACATAGGTACAACAATTGTGTAGAAAATACAATGTCCAAGAAGTAGGCTGTTTAGAACCTGATGACCAAACTTCTGGGCAATGTGTTATAGAATAATACATTATAAGTATGCCTTTAACTGTATTGTAGGCATTCTTCATGTGTAAATTGCCTTCAACCTCAATCTAGGGGAAGACATGTGACTTACATTTCATTTGCAAAAAGAAGATAGGAAGAAACATGATTATGGAGGTGGAGTGTAACACAAAGCAATTCATGGGAGTAAGGCAACAACAGAAATGCAAAGCTGACTGTTTGGTAGTGGGAGCAGTAAAGAATGCATTGTGCCCCTTTTACCAGCAACATTCTAACCTCTTGTATGAATATACAATTTAATCCAGTGCATGAAATAAAAATATTGCTGTGGTTAAAATCAAGAAATAAATCCGCTTCCTAAAAATAAAAATAAAAATTTGTCAGTAAGGCAAATTTCTTTGCTTCCCCAAAATGCCCACGTCAAAGTATCTCCAATTAGCTCAGACTTCAAAAAACAAGCTGGATTTTTCCTTGATCAGTAAAGAACCTTAGCCTCAAACTACAGACTAATTGCTCCTTCAGATACTGCTGGGACATTCATTGGGAAAGTAGGAATAAGCTGTGCCTTGCAGGTCAGTGAAGTGTGTAGCAAACAGTTCTGTTTGTTCTTCTTAGCAGATTCTTCAGGCAGAACTTTTGTGATGAATTTCACTGTCTCCTCATACCAACGACCTGTGGCAATGCTGAATACAAACCACAATGATGTATATACTAACTGTTGGCCATATATTTCTGGGTAACAATGTAATCTTAAATCCTCTGTGTTAAAAGACAGCAGAAGGCCTGTGCAGTAATAACACCACATAAACCCCAAAGGTTGTTTAAGGTTATTTTTGAGGACGATGTACTTTGTAAATATATTTCATCCACTCAGTTTGCATTTCCTTTTTGTATATCTTTACCCTTCAGTGATTCCACACCATTAATAAACCATGAATGCATAAATACGATGTTAAAAAGGACTATCTTTCAAGAGCTATAGCAGTTTTATGGCAAAGGCATTCAAGTGGAATCTTTTCCATGCACAGTCAATTGACTTTTTTGAGTCACTTTTTTCCCCCTTTTGGTAATCTAGTTTGATACAAACGATGTTAGAAAATTAATGCAGACTCATGATGCAACACTAAAACATCGGTCTTATCAAAAACAGGTTGTAACTCAGGTTGAAAGCCTCTTGGTGTACTACACCAGTGTAACTACATTGGCATCAGCAGTAACAAAAGGAAGGAAAACAGTACCTTGAAGGACATAAGATGAAAAAAGTGCAGCTGTTAGCACTAAGAGGATTCTAGCTCCAGAGACGGAAAACATAGGTTATTTCTGCATGACATTGCTGTGCCATGATAGGAACACATTGCTGGTAATCTGCGAGTTGCACTTCCGCATGATGTCATCATGGTCCCACTGCCAACACATTCCCATGTGTTGTGATCACAGGATATTCCATTAGCAGAAAAAATACAGTAATGGCCCCTGATTGTTCAGTGCTCCCATTGTCAGCGGCTGTGTGGAAAAGGAGGAAGCACGATTTAGGCACTTCCTTCCCTAGTGCAGCACAGGAAGTGGCTGGCTTCACTGTGGAAGGAAGGTGAGTGTCTTTCACATTACCTTTCCTCAGGCAGCCAGGCAGGCAATGATCACAAAGGGACAACAATGAAGATGGGTAAGGTATGGAAATGACCATAGATTTAAATACTCCAAAACAATGGGAGAAGAAGAAACCACAGTTTCTCCTACTTGTTTCAACTTCTTTTACTCAAGCACATTCAATTTATCCAGCATCCTGGTCAATGTTAAGCTTGACAGGGGCCTCGGCACTCAAAAGGTACTTGTTCTTATTTGAATATACAAAATGGTGACATTTTCTCCAGCTACTCTTGAAAGTACCACTGGGATGCGAAAAACACCTTAGGCCTGAAATTGTTCCATTTCTGCAGCTTGCTAATAAGAAGATAATATCTCTGACTGCAGATTCTGACTCAAGGTATTTTGCTGAGTTAGGGAAAGAATGGGATGGAGCACATTCCATTCTATGTACATGGGGAGTGTGAACCCTTGACTATTTCCTCCTTGCATGTGAGGATGACTGCTTACGGCAGTCTTCTCCTTGCTGTGGTATAAAACAAATGTTTTTCTGTGGTATTTGTCCTGTATTTAAATGTCCCAAAGTGTTGTGGAAAGATTGCTTTGCATCTGTTATGTTGCATACTGTACATATTCATATATAAGTCAACCTCTTGTATAAGTTGACGGTAGGTTTTGGGGCCAAAATTATGGACTTTGATATGACCCATGGATAAGTTGGGGGTCATTCTGTGGGGCCAGCTCCTGCTGGCCATTGCCACAGCCATTTTTGTATCTGGTATCTGCTGACCACTGCCACAGCCACTTTTGTATCTGAGCATTCAAAAAGGCCTTTTGTCACTCTACTCAAAGAAGGGTATGGGTTTTTTGTTTTGTTTTTTGATAAAGTTTGGATTCAGTGTTGTCAAAAAAAAAAGAACTATTCCTTTCTTTGAATAGAGTGGCAAAAGGTGAGCGCTTAGGCCATCCTCGGAGAACCTAAAAGGAACACCAGCCTCCACTACTCTCTCAGGGCACCTTTGAGGGTAAGCACCATTTTCTCACCCATTCAAAAAGATCAGAAGCAGCACCACAGTGGAGAAAGCAGAGGGGGGTCAGCGCTTCTTTTAGGTTCCCCTGGGACAGACTAAACTCTTGCCTTTTGCCACTCTATTCAATGGCAAATGACCACTGGTTCCTTTTGTGATAAGAGTTAAGGTACAGTGTTTTCATTGACTCATGGATAAGTCAAACTAAGTTTATTGAGTCAATTTTTTACTATTTTTTAGACATAAATGTACAGAGTATATACAGTAAAAATATAGTTTTCTGCACATATAAACAAAATCGTTTGCAGGAAACAGCAGTTTCTCCACAGAAAATCTGTCTTCTATACAGAAAACAGATTTTTTTTTCTGCAAAGAGAGAGATGCAGAATAATTTCTCTGGAACACTTCAGGACATCTGAATACCAGGATAAAATTTCCCAGGATTCCTGCTCATCTATTATTCTTCAGATTCCCAACGGTTGGGATTTTTTTATCATGAGAATAAATATTCTTTCCATCTCTAATACAAAAAAACTTAACAGGACTTGATGGTTTAATTTTCTTCAACTTTTGGCAGCAGGGTAACATGTTTCACTGTAGATGAGAACAGCTGGCGAGCTTAGGAAGTACAGTTTTTTTTTTTTTTATAATATTTTATTAAAGTTTCACAATTAAAACAACAATATTATTATTGCTATTTCACATGAATTATTTCTTGAATCTTCCAAACTGATCTAGACTTCATTTCTAAAATCTCTTAACATTGTTATATCATTGTACTACATTTTTCAGCCATTTTACACGTTAGTACATAGCATTTCCATTACCATATTCCTGCTTCATGATATCTGCCGTAATCATCACAATGAAATTTTTCCACATATTACCATGAATTATAGACTTCTATCAAAGGTCACCCAGCAATCACCTACAATTTGCCATTCTTTCTGAATTTCATCATCTGATTTCCCTTTCAGTCTTTGAGAGACTATGAGGAAGTACAGCTTTTGACACAATCTCCTCCGTCACCATGCTGCCACTTCATAATGTTTACCACCTGAGGTGACCACCTCATTCTCCCAAATGGAAGGGCTACTTTTAGCACTCAATGAAATGGATCTGTTAGTGCCATGACTGGAGAACAAGCTGAAACCTAAGATATCCCTAGCTTGAAGCACACTTGCTAGTTTGAGACTCACTCCAGTAATTATCACACTGCAGGCTAATCTCTGTTTCTTCCATCTGTCCAAGGTCTTGAGAGTTTCTATGCCCAACATTAAAAGAAATAATGACAAACAAAACAAAAATAGTAGCTATAAGAGGCACTGATGGACATATTAGTTTTGTCAAATGTATCAAATGGATTGCAGAAGCAAAAAATAAATTTCAAAACGAAAAGAAAAATAGCCATTCTTCCCAATGAAACATGAAAAACCTATGCCCTTTACCCACCTTTGATTTGAGCAGATGGTCAAAATGACTTAACAAGGAAAATTCCAGGTCATCCTAGTACCAAATAAACTTTGCATAAGTGTACAACTGAAGGAATTTTATTTATATTCTTTAGCTAAATGGGAAAATAGAGGCTGCAGATGAACTGTATTAAACTGAAAGAAAAGGACAAACTGAACCACCTACTGCAAGGTTCTAATCAAGATCCTTTCCTCAGCTTACTAGATCCTGGCTGTGTCCTGTGGAGATCTCAGTAGAGCCTCTTCCAGAAGGGGAGCATGATAGGAGCTCTCCCTTCTGCCCTGGCTACCTTCATGAATGAAGGAAGTGCAATGGCACAACCTCATCTTTCTACAGCCAGTCACTGTCCCAGGCTGAGCTGGGGCAGGAAAAGAACCAAGCAGTGATGCAGAAGGTTGTTCTTTTTTTACTTAAAGCAGCCACTTTTTAAGGAAAAGAAAAGTAAATGTTTGATAAGAGTGTTTTTTTCTTCTTTTTCACTACCTGTTGTTACTTCTGGTGTGGCACCCCAGGTGAGGACCCCCAGATATCATTTTGATATCAAACCATTCGGCCTTTTCTGGACTGGCTTACAGTTACCACACTCCACGTGTTTGTGAGGTCCTCCAGACAAGCACGGACAAGAGTGCGGCCACTAATGGGTTTGCATTCCAGACTCTATTGAGGCCAGCAGCCTAAACTCCGCTCCCAGCTTCAGGGGACTTCCCGCCGCAAACTCCACAATAGCCGCACAGGTCTCAGACGAGCCATTCTTTTATGTTGGGCCATCAACATCCCAGCCACACTATTGTCTTCAAACACTAATCCAATCATGCTAAACTTGACCTTTCCACATCCTTTGTCCAGCGCCAAAACTCCTTTTGTCCTCACCTGGCTTGCCACTGCCGGCAGGCACAAACTCCCTTATAAAAACCCCTCGCTTTCAACCAGTCTTCGGATCACTTTGGACTGTCATCCCGCCTTGCTGCCGGTTGTCTAAGGGACTCCCCTCAGCTCCCCAGGCTGACCTTTCTTCCCCGGAACCCCTCTTCTCTCCAGGACCACGAGACAGGTTGTATTGCCTTTCCCAACAAACCTCCGTTTCTCTTTCCAAGTTAGTTAGTTTATGTCTTGTCTTTCGTGTTTTTGCCTTTAATGAAGAATTGTCTGTTATTTGGAAAACCTTGTCGAGCTGCTCTCTGACCCGCTGCTGTATACATTGGGTTTAAAGATCCTTGCAAGGTTACCCTGCCTCTTGCTAGCCAAAACAGTGTTCCAGCTAATTCTCCCCAATTGATATTTTAATTGGCAATCTGGGCACCCCTCCCTGGACCCCCCCAAAACTCAGGGTAACACTATCATCCAGGGGGAAGCCAGGATGAATGGATAAATGTATGTGCGTATATATAATTGTTGTTATATATGAATATGATTTCATACAAGCTATATGAATGTAAACTTTATTTGTCTGTTTTATCATTAATAATTTTTTATGGAAAAAAACAGTTTCTATGTGCTTGGCAATTTTTTACATATGATTTCTTTCTTGTTGCTTTTATATGTGGCCTGTTAACTTATTTGAAGGTTTCTTTTTTTTAAAAAAAAAATCCTTTTTTTTTAAAAAAAAATCTTCTCTTCAACTTCTGACAGTAGGGTAACATGTTTCACTGTAGCTCAGTTCCTTTTTTAAAACCCTTTTTTTAAAAAAAACAAAACAACAACCATCCTTCAGTACTATAAGGAAAATAATATTAACTTACCTTACAAGCTGTTGTGAACATGACTGACTTAGTTTATGCAAAACATTCTAAGCATTCATAAAAGGCCCCATATCTGTAGCAGTAAAGTGTATTCTGCACTAATAAGATCACATCCCCATTTAATGTCTCTGAATGTCCATGCAATTTTATTAGGTGATTGAAAAAACCCTGTACATATCCTGCCCAGAAGAAAATGATACTGTGAGGCAAGTCCTCCCAGTTATGTTGTGTCTACTCACAGTGCTTTGCTTATTAAAGTTATGGGTCATATTTCTCTGCCAAGCAATACACAAACAATAAAACAATAAAAATGGCAAAACATCATAAAAGCACAATAATACACTGAAATAATCAACAGAGTACAGTCATACCATCAGGGATTGACAAATATAGTTACCAGGTCACCAGTGGAAGCCATAAATTTGTCTCTAATAACAAACAGGGGAAACCTTTACTTATATACCACCACTTTTAAAAAAAATGTTTAGAGCAATGTAAAAAGGTAGCAGTTGCTTCTTTCAAACTGGCATCAGACTGCATCTCATTCTAGGATATGGTGGTTGAGCGGAAAAGATTGCTTAGCGCACATGCCTGCACAGAAAAACATACAGACACACAGCATCACTGGACCAGCTGCAAAATGTTTAAAAGTCCCTTTAAAAAAATTGCTATGTTTGGGGAAGGATGTCTTGACTCTGTGGGGAAAAAAATCCAACACAATCGATCTTTATCATAGTTTAATCATGTGGATTGTTTCCAGTATGGTTCTGAAGTTGCAGGGCCTCTTACTTTGCTTTGTACCAAACATGAAGCAAGCAAGTTGCCTTAAGATCAGTAGAAGCACCAAAAGTTAGCTGGAAAAATTGTGTTCTGTGCCCTAAGAGGAGTGATCTCCCTCAAAGGTCTAGCCAGCCACTCTCAATGGGCAGGGAATTCCATTTTTCTCTCATTCCCCATTCCTTTTATTTTATTTCATTTTTTTGCCAACTGTCATTCCATATTCTATGGTTCTTGAGCAGCTGCTCCTGTTCTTACCATTAGAAATGAATGGCAGTTGCCCCCCTGAAAAAAAAAATCTAGCCACTATTTGGGGACATTCACTGGATAATAGTGTCCCAAGGAAAATAGACTGGAAATGGGAAATCCATATAACAAGAAAAGAGTGTGCTGAATCCAGTGCATTATAACTAGAGCTCATAAGAGAGCTTGACTGGATTTTTTGTCTTGGATTCATATGGTGATGTTTTGCTTAAGCTTTAACAGGCAGATATAAAGGAAAAAGGACAGCAGACAGCATCTGCTGTCTGAAAACCAGGGTCATGTTTCTTCGAGCAGGACTCTTAAAAAAATTGCAGTCCATACTGACATAGGACTTTGAAACATTGTTAGAAGTGCTAGCCACTAATGTTATCTTTGGCTGGATTTTATTGTGTATACTCCTCAACCTCAAAATGCACTATGTACATTTATATTAAATGGTAATATTTTTGTTATAAAACCTATGGCACATTATAATTACTGCAGATTTAGTAAGTCCATGCTGATAATCACCAGGTTCATGATGGTTTCCAACAGAAGACGATTTTGTGCCATGCTGGAATGAACTTGGCAGCTAGCTTTCTGTTGTGTCAATTAGCATCTGGATTTTCTGCTTTGCTTCAAGATAACAATCCTGAGCCAGTAGGTCTCTGTTATTAGCAAATCTAATTGCAATGGGACAGAATTAGGCATAGCAGTGAACAAAAGAGTCTCATGTGAGACCAAAGGATGTCATAAACCATTGAGCTGCTGGTTGTAGGAAAGCTATCAGTTTCACTCTTCTCCTGTTGTTAATTTTTGCTTAGAGTGGTGATTATTAGGCTATGTTTTAGTAAAGAAATACCTATGGTTTGTTTTTTGCATATTGCATATTTCTTTATATCATTTCTTATAAAAACCTCTGTGCTCATGCACACTTACCCAGGAGTAAGCTCTATTGAATGCAATGGAACTTACTTTCAAATAGTAACACATAGAATTGCACTGTGATTCTGCATAGAAATATTATCTTTGGTACAGAAAGTGTTTTTCCTCCTGTGTAGAACAACCACATGCAATTTTTGTGGAGAGTAACATTTGAATTTTGAATAGGCTTCAAAACCTGTGATTTTTGAAGACTTTCTCACAAATGTAAAACATTGCTGAAATTACCCATTGCTTCCTTCTGGAGAAAATTTAATGAAGAATTGAATCCCTAGTGCCTCACATCTAATCCTCTGCATGAGGTGTTGGCTCCTCTTTTGTTCAAGTTTGGCCTACTGTTGCTCTGCAAATGAAGGGGGTCTTTTTTCATCATCTTTCTGCTCTGATTGAATTGGAGGTCTGTTGTTCAGAAAGTCTGCATTCTCTGCCTCTGTCCTTAACTGGCCCTGAAAATCGACTGCCTTCTAGAGACAAAAGTTCCTCCAAATCTCATTTGTCTCAATCAGATCCCATAGGGTGAGATACAACACTGTGTACATTATTCTTCCCTTCATTGTTAATATGGGGAACCTCTGCTGACGCTTTTGCCCTAGGCAGTGGCCAGTCCTCTAAGATGATTTGTTTACCTGCTGGTAGTAGACTCCCCTATTCTGCTTTCAGTTGCATTACTTCAAGAATGCTTTTGAAGTTGGAGAAATCCTGTATCATATTAATGCACTCTGTCTTCATGCACCTCCATAAAGATATCTTCTGTTCAATGTGTCTGCCAATTGGAGAGACATTGCTGAGTAGAACTTCATGCACACATTAAAAGTCTGGAGTCTCAGCACCATGTGCTACATACGTCTTAAGATAACTTAGCAAAGTCCTCCTGCCCCATCTCACTATAGTCTCTAGTATTTTATGAACTGATTGTATATTTATTTTGTATCCAAAATAGAAATTATAGAAGTGTTGTAGTTAAAACACTACTTCTAGCTACTTTTTTTCTATTTGTGCATTTCCTCCAGTTTTTTTTAAATTTTAGACAGTTGCTGCATGTCACCTATAAAGTCATGTGCAGCCCACCCCTATGATGAAATTTGATCTGATCAGCAAAACAGTTATGATGTTCTTATGTTCACAGGAAACAAGAAATTGAATTTGTCTCTTAAAATATAGAGTACAAGAGCTTCCTATGACTTTCCCCATCTAAAATGTACCACTACTTTTAAATTATCATGCAAACTCAGCTATTATAAAAAACAACAACACCCTTTTAAAAAACCTTCAAAAAAGCCCAACAACACACATATACACACACATCATCATTCTAAGGAAATTAAATAATACCTCAAAGATCTCCCACCCCAGCTGGCAGAAATTGTTTCCTTTTATCTGTAGAGTGCTTTAGACAGTTGAATGGTAGCCTCTATTTTGAGAGCTTTATCACTCTTTTTGATACAACTTCCACCTCTATTGTGTAGTTTAATCCTTGCTGTCTTCCCTTCACTGCTTCTCCTCCTTTAACATTCTTCTGTAGGAGGAACTTGACTCCCCACCAGGGAGACTCAGCTCATTGTCCCACCTCCATAATTCCAGTGCTTTGGAAAAAAGAAAAGTTTCTGGCTTAATCAACATTTTATGTCCATTGTAGTCTACAAACCAACTGAACAAAAACTCCAGACAATTTGTGAGAGTAAAAATTAATCAGAAAATACGATTCACCTTATTCGATCTTTTTTATAGCTCTTGTAAAAAATCTCTTGTAAAAAATGGGTCAAAGGCTAGACACAAAAATGAAGACTTTATTTTCAAATTCCTCTTTCTGTTTCATCATGCTGTCGCCTGCAGTCCTTGTTTGTTCTACTGCACATAAATTTCAGTTTTGTTCCATTCATTTGATTTCCGGTGTTCAGTCTTATATCAAGTTGTATCAATGTGCACCGTTAGAAAACTGCCACAGCCACAGGGAATCTCCTCTAGAAAGAACATAGAAAGAACTTATTTTCATTAAAAACAGTAATTCTTTCCAATTCCTCCTTATAGGACTTTTTTTTTAAAAAAAAATTAATCCATTCAGTATTTGAAAAACGGCTTGCTGTTTTGCTCCTTTCCTTTTATATTTCTTTTTTGCTATTTTTGCTATTCAGATAGAAAAACCATACAGGAGAATGTCATAGTTCTTTTTAAAAAAATCCCTGCCTCTCAAATTGCCTTAAATGCCCTTTTAAAAGTATTTTTTTTTAAAAAAAAAAAACACTTGAAAGTGTTACTGAACATATTAAAAAAAAAATTCTGTCCATTCATTGCAGTACTTTTCAAATGCAGTGTAGCCACGTATTCACTTAAGGGGAAAAAACAGCAGCAGTATCTTATAGATCACTGAACTACTTGCAACATCTTACTTCCAGGTTCTGATACCTTACTGGACCTGTGTTGGGTCTTAACCTCAGTTCTACTAGGAAGTGGGTAGTTCAGAAGGTGGTATGTTAATGTCCACACAAACCTCTTAACATTGATGGGAGTTTTCTAGAAAATGTAGAACTGGAATTCCCTGGAGTTTTCCAATGCTCTAAGTAATGGTTCATGCAGATATTTACAACTCAAATAGTTGGAATATCTACTATATAGAAGTCAAACTTTGTTTGTCTGTTTATCTGTGTCAGGCGGGCAAAGACCTCATACGGATTGGCTGTGTGAGGCGAGAAGACATCATATGATTGGCTGGCTGTGAAGATTCTATGGAATCCTGGGGTTGGCCGTTTAGGGAGGGACCTTTATAATTTTCAGCTGAGATCTCTTGGGCTTCAGGCCGGTTGCTATGGATATGAGGCCTATCATCAGTAAGGATGCCAGAAAACTTTTGGGAGGCACATGTGAGAAAAATTACCATAAAGTGACATATACAACATAGGCCCTTTTCGCACCTTACTTTTTTCTGGCACTAGGGTGCGGGGATCCTACAAGCAGCCTCCGGCAAGAGGCTCTTGTGTCCCAGCTGCATCAGCTCTGCACGAGCTGCCTGCTCCCACAAGAGCCCCGCCTCCTCCTTCCGCAGAGTAGCCTAGGAGTCTCCCAGGCTGCACTGGGGCAGAAAGTGTGACCAGCACAGCTCTGGAGGCTCTGCACACCAGGTAAGTGCACACGGGGCCTGGGAGCAATGCGCGATTGCGCACCATTTTTGGCTTCCAGCCGAAAATGAAAAGGTGTGTGATAGGCGCCTGCCGGCCCCTGGAGCATCACATGATTGTTAGTGCATCATGCAGCCCACTCCTCATAATCGCACAATGCTCCAGGCACCCTTTCTCATGGCAAATGCCGTGTGGAAAGAGCCACAGTTACAAGGTCTTCTCACCTCACAGAGTAGATTGTATTCTTACCCTGGTTTCTGGGGGTCCCTTGGGGGACACCTTAATATGCTCCATGTCAGGAAGGGTGGAAAACTTAAAGGAGCACAAGTGGTAGTGATACAAGAGGCAGGGTAACCTAGTGGGGTCTTTTTACCCAGTTTTTATGGGGTCAGGCCAAGCCAAAAACCAGACAAATGTGTCAAATAAATGATTTTATTGAATGGAAAGGTTCTCAAGCACCAATGCACTAACTCACACAAGAACTATTACAAAAGGAAAGAGGTGAAAAGTGGGTAGAGTATATAGCAAAGGATTGTAGACAGGGTGATACTACACCTATCCTGAAGTCTGTGGTCCAGGAAGCACCAAACAAAAATGGAACTCAGCAAAGGAACAGCTGAGGGGATTACTCAACAAACAGAGTGATGGTCTGCTAGCATGACAAGGAGGTCTCCAAAGAAAGTCTCAAAAACTAGGACTAATTGTAGGGCAGAACGTATCTCGAGGGGAAATCCTCTCCCGGGGAGAACAACAGGCACCACAAGGAAAGGGTGCTCAACAATGGCAACTAATTTTACATGATGGTTTTATGATGTGTTGCCAGTGTTTCAGGATCTTCAGTTGCAATGGGTTGTAGTGTAAATTTATGTAGATGGTCCTTGCCTTGTATGATTTTTTCCGGAATCACAAGTGCTCAACTTGGAGAAAACATGCTAATCCCCTCAAGTTGTCTCCTCTGTGGCTGAGGACCCTTTGTTCATCATGGGCTTGCACAGCTTAAGGTCTCCTTGGGCTATGTGATTGGGGATTTTACTGGCCTGACCTAGTTCTCGGTTGTTCGACCGTTTTTGCCTACGTGCTCATCTGGGCAACCTCTCTGGCATGGTGAATCACATTTGATATTAAAAATTGTAGTCCCTGGGATAGGGTGTACCAGTGGGGTAACAATATGAGTTCCATATGTGAGGAACCTTAAAGTTGAAATTCAAACCAAAGAACTGCTTCCAGAAAAACATAAAGCCATTGCACAAATTCAACAGAAAACAAAACAATCAAAAGCCAGTACATCAATGTTGCCAGAGAACACAGATTGGATTGGAGACTATGGGGAAAAGTAACAGGTTCTGGAATAGGCTGGTTGCTATGAAAATGAAGCCTAGTAGCAAGGAGGAGAACAGTGTATTCCCTCAGGAACCCAAACTGTATATGTAAATAACTCTGAATACAGATTGTATTGGGAAATATGGAGAAAAGTTACACGTACTGGAGAAGACAGTTGAGTGAGTTCTTAAGAGGAAAATAAAATCCTGGGTAATGCCAGGTAAATACACTAGTCTACAATAAAGAGAATATGCTATGTTTCCCATAAATAGCTACACATGAGAGAATACTGTTTCTTTGGCCATTTCCACACGCGGCAAGGGAATCACTCCCTGCCACTACTCACCAGATATTATGGCGGTCCGGTCTGTTCCAAGATGAGGCAGACCAGTGAGTGGTCGCAGATCCACACTGCTCCAGCATCCAAAATGGTGGCTTCCAGTTCATCGTGGGTCTCAACCAACCGCTGAAGCTCGCCAGCCTAAAGCCCACCCTCTGCAGATTGCAGGCTCACATTGGTGCAAGCCTGCAAATCTGCACTGGAGAGCAGGTATGCAATGGCGTGCACCAGCATTTTGAAAGACTGGAAAAATCGTCTTTCAAAAACATGCTGGAGGACCACTTGGGGAGGTTCTGGAGCAGATTGAGGTGCAGATCTACAGTAAGTAGTCCAGACCCAGTGTGATAATGGGGCTTCCCATTATCTAGACTTAGCTAAAAGGGGGACACTTCCCTCTTCAGGTAAACCAAGGGTTAATGAGGTGTTGGGATTAGATTACATCATAGGTCATGTGGGTCAGCATCACAGGTCACAGGGTCAGAACTGACTAATGAAAAGGTAAGAACTGAGCATCTTCAGGATTCTTCCAGATGCTTCCAAGGAGAAGTTATAAAACTTCTTGAGAGACCATCTGGGAGAGAGATAACAAAGGGATAACAAAGAAACAACAAAGGAACTGCCAGTAGCAGGCTGAGGCCTAGCCTCGCCTCCTGGCTCCTTGTAGAACATCTAAGCCTGAGAACCATCTGTGAGTACTAGACTACAGTAGTTAGTCGCGTTAGGGACTTTTCTGTTATTTTGGAGGCTGGCTGATCTAAAGAATGTGTCTGTGCTTTTATATCTGTTCTTTTTGTAACTACTTGTAACTAAGCGTGCCTGGGAGGAGGGAGCTTCTCATGTGTGTTAATTTGCCTTGTTTATTTGCATACCTTTAATAAATACTTTCTGTAAAAGACCCTGTTTCTCTCCTTCCCACACCAATGCTAGATAGACTGGGGGGGGGAGGAAGATCCTTAAGCTTAGGGATTGACATGTACTAGATAGTGTCCCATTGTACTTTCCAGGTATTATTCAGAATTCAATGGGTGGTGGCAACGAAGATGAATTAACAGCTAAAATTAATAACAGGCTGGAATATACATCCCAGCATCACATGGTGACATTTCCAGCTTCACATACTGGAATTCTATATTTCAGTATAACACCCAGTCCGCTCCAAGGTGCAGACATCCTCCATGGAGGATGCACTGCACCGTTTTACTTACCTCGTGTGGAAATGGCCTTTGTTGTTGCTGTGTTGTTGTTGTTGGCACTAGAGAACTGTAAGTGATATATATTTGGCCAACAGACTAACTGTAGTACTTTCAGTTTCACTCACTTGCTCTCAGCACTATGTATTAGTTCCATTTCGAATATGGGGGGGGGATCTGATGCAGTACAAGTAGTTGAACTTTCTGTTTCACTAAAAGATGAATGTGAATCTTCGGAGACAGACAACTTATCACATTTTATCTTGGCTACTCACATTTGTGATCGATTGATAAGTAAAACAGTTAACAAAATAGAAACAAGCTTAGCAGTGTGTTTACTTTTTACTCTCTTCCTCTGCATACTGTGTTTGTGTTGCCTGATGATTTATGTGTCCATGAATTTCATAGGGTTTTCTTAGACAAGGAATATTGAAGAGGTGCTTTGCTATGACCTTTCTCTGAAATATCACCAACAGCACTGGTATTTGTTAGTGATCTCCCATCCAACTACTAACCAGGGCTTATCCTGCTTAGCTTCCAAGATAAGACAGGATGTTGTGACTTCAAAGTATTTAGTCCCTCCTCTGCATGCTAGGGTTTGTTAATGCTTCTGTTCTTAGAAGAATAACTACATGTTCATATCCTATACTGAAGCCAGCTAACATGACTGATTGCACTACAATGGATGCATGTATGTCTGTTTTTGCATGTGTGCTTTCTGGACAATTTTTCATGGAAAAATATGTGACTGTGAATCTTTCCACCCTGCATCTCTGACACTGAAGTGATGGTGTGTTGTGCTGCTTTCAGGTATTTTCTACAGATTTGGGCAATGGTGGTACAAATACTTGGCATCATTCAACTTGTGAATGAGGAGAGTATACTGGAGTGAGATGACTCACACAGTGATGTTTTCTGGCCTGGCCCTTATGCTCCTCACTCATCTTCTTCCTCACTCTAGATTTGGAGCTACAAAATAACTGGAGGAGAAAAGCCTTTCTCTGCCTGGCCTTCATCTTTCAGTCTAAATCTTTATTGGAACTTTGGCCAAAAAAGATACAACAGAACTCCAGGTCTGAGTGATTAAAGCAAATAGGGGTTTGTCATATCTGCTGCATTTGAAAGCATGTTGGAGAGGCTTTTCAAAGAGAAGGATGAAATTAAAAAATGGGATCTCAGATATGTCAAATTATTGGTTTCTTTCCAGTGCAAAGTATAAGTGTGCTTCTTTATTAAAGCCTTTGGGGCCTAAATAATTTGATTCACATTTGCACATACACATGTTGTTAAATTGTCTTAAACTTTTAAACAGCTTTTTAGAGAACTTTTTAAAACTTTTCTAAAAATTGTTTTAAATCGGTTAAATTGATTTTATTATCCATTTCTTGAGATTTGATGATGCCAATATTTGAATAAATGAGTAAATAAAAGAATATAGGAAAGCCCTTGTGAGGACACAGAAGAATGAAGGAAACAGTGTTCTGCCAATGAAAAGCATACAAGGTAGGGCATGATAGGTGATCCCAGGGAGATAATTCTATTGCATCACAACGTACTAAGCTAAGGAAATGGGATTTTCTGCACTACACTGTTATAGTGCTATTATTCCACTTTCAATATCCTGTGGAGTCCTGGGATTTGCAGTTTCAGGAGGGGCCTTTAGAATTCTCAGACAAAGAGTTCTTGGGCTTCTGTAAACTACAAACCTCAGAATTCCACAGGATGTCAAAAGTGGAATAATAGTACTATAACAATCTAGTGCAGAATGTCCCAGTGATTCAAAAGTGTAAAGTTGGTGGGAGACAAACTCCATCTAAGAAATCTTTTCTGGGATTGCTCTCCTCATGTACCCAACTGAGACAACCAGCCCTTCATTTCTTCTTGTCAGTGTCCCTGCAATTTGTCCAAGATATCTGTATGAAAACATTATCTCTTTTTTTAATTTCATGGAGCAATGCACACATGTCCTCAGCAAACACAGAAGCATAGCATTAATGACAGAAAAGGCAAACACAACCTATTCAAATCGTATATTTCTTTTTTAAAAAAATAAAAGGTCCATGTGACAAGGTAGAAACAATGAGAGTTTGTGCAAAAGTTGTATTGGTGACATTTGCACACCTATATGGGGATAAGCACACACAAACTTTTATTCGGGTGTGAGTACTCTGTCAGAAGCCTCAAAAAACTTCTTGCTCTCTCATAGGTGAGGACAAAAACTTCAAGGTTTCATATTACTTTTCATTAGAAAGAATGAAGTTAGGATTTAAATCCTTTGTATGAAATGTTCACCTGAGAAGGGAAGATCAGAGTTGCTTTAGAAGGGATAAACAGAAAAGAAGTAGTATCAGATGTCTGAGGAATTTTTGTTGTTGCTCTTGTTCTTAAAAAAAAAGTGCTTTTGAGATCAGTTAGTAGAAATTTATGCTTAGACTTTGAAATTAAGACATCCCAGAGCTTGTTGAAATGGTAGTTGAACAAGAGACATTGTGTACTTATAAAAATTACTCACTTTGATCTGGAAATTGCTGTAAGAAAATAAACACTGAATTATGTCAATTATGTCAGAGGGAAGTGAAAACCTCAAATGAAGAATTACAGGAAAATTTTGTACCCAGTTTTCCCTTGGGGAAACCACACCTTTCAGCAAATCCAACATTAAATGTCAGTGTCTAAGTAAGCCAGTATCAGTTTTCAAAAGGAGGGGGCACAACATGCAGCCTGAAATAAGTGAAGGAATTATTTCTGTTCAAAGTTTAGAAACATATATGGAAGGCGCTTGAGGAGCAGAACAGATGAATCCCACACTAAAAAGCAAGTAGTAAGGAGAAGGATTCATGAAAATAGAAACTTAGGTGATGATATTATATGTTTATATGTACAGTTCATGGCTGTAGTGGCTATGACTGTAGTGGCTATGAAAGAATACAATTCTCCTGAAGTATCAGGTAAGCAATTTCTCTTTGTGTTCTTCCATATATCCCTTCCCTTCCTCTAACTTAAGACGGAAAATGAGGAGGGGGTGAGAAAAGAAGAGAAAAAAAAATCTGAAGAATGTGACTCCAACTCAGTTTTGGTGCTCTGCCTGAAGATGTGTTTCTTTGTGTGTGTTCAGCTGCCAGAGACTTAGAAATGATAACCATCAACTCTTTAAAAGCTTTGAATGCTTTAAAACTTTACATGGAAAAATCACCAAAGAGAAATTCAAATAGCCAGCAAGTGTAGGGAGAATGACAGAAAAGCTAAATCACAGAAAGAGCTCAAGCTTGCTAGAGAGGTTAAAAACAATAAAAAGAGCTCTTTTGCTTATATACATAGCAAAAGAAAGAACAAGGAAATGGTAAGACATTTATGTGGAGAAGATCATACAGCACTAAAAGGGGACAGAGAAAAGACAGAACACCTTCTTTATCTCAGTCTTCTCCCAAGAGGAGAACAAAGTAGTACCTGGGAAAAATGGAGCACATAGTACAGTATATGTACAACTCCAAATAAATTCAAGTCTCCAGGGCCAGATGAACTATATCCAAAAGTATTAAAGAACTAGCAGAAGTAATTTCAGAACCACTGGCAATAATCTTTGAGAATTCCTGGAGAACAGGAGAAGTCCCAGTAGACTAGAGGAGGGAAAATATTGTCCCCATCTTCAAAAGGGGGAAAAAACGTAACCCAAAAAGAGCCCAGTCAGCCTGACATCAATAGTGGGAAAGATTCTGGAGAAGATCATTAAACAGTCTGTAACCACTTTAAAAAAATGGCATTATCACTAAAAGTCAACATGGGTTTTTCAGAAACATGTCATGCCAAACTAATCTTATCTTTTTTTTTTTTGACAGAGTTACTAGTTTCATAGATGAAAGAAATGCTGTGAATATAGGATTTCTTGATTTAAGTAAGGTCTTTGACAAAGTCCCCCATGATATTCCTGCAAACGAGCTAGTAAAATGTGGGTTAGACAATGCTACTGTTAGATGTAATTGGTTGACCAAACAAACCCAAAGAGTGCTCACCAATGGCTCTTCCTCCATTGGGGTGGCACGAGGTTCTGTCCTGGGCCCAGTGCTATTCAACATCTTTATCAATTATTTGGATGAGGGAATAGAGGGCATTTGTATCAAATTTGCAAATGACATCAAATTAGGAGGGATAGCTAATACTCCAGAGGAAAGGATCAGAATTCAAAATAACCTTAACAGATTAAAGAGCTGGGCCAAAACAAACAAAATGAATAAATGTAAGATACTACACTTGGGCAGAAAAATGAAACGTACAGATATACGACGGGTGACACCTGCTTAGACCACAATAGATGTGAAAGACATCTAGGGGTCTTAGTAGACCATTAGCTGAACATGAGTTAACAGTGTAATGCAGCATCTAAAAAACCCAAAGTGATTCTAGACGACCTCAAGAGGCATATAGTTTCTAGATCAAAGGAAGTAATAATACCACTCTATTTTGCTTTGGTCAGAAGCTACCTGGAATAATGTGTCCACTTCTAGGCATATTGACAGAAGAATACTGACAAGCTTGAAAGTGTCCAGAGGAGGGTGACCAAAGTGAAAAAAGACCCGGAAACCATGCCCTATCAGGAGCAGCTTAAGAGAAAATTAACGTCATGACCTGCACTGGAGATCCTGACAGAGAGGAGGAGAGTTCTGATTGAGAGGCAAAGAATAGCCCAGAGAAACAGAACAACCAGCAGCGATAGGACCCAGAACAAGAGGAACAGAATGACCAGCAGTAACAGGAGTCAGAGGAAGAATCAGCATAGGTACCTATCTTGGCAGAACAATGACAAGAGACAGAAAGACTCAGGCGTTTAGCTCATTTATATAGCAAATGAGCACTAACGAGGGAACACCTGTGTCAACACCACTTTACTATAAATGAGAAGCATCTAGCTTCTCTCACTAGGGACTGCTCTTCTCATTGGTCAAAATCCTGTGTTTGTTGCTTGCCTCCTTGCGAAGAACTCTGTTTCCAGTTGGACCTTCTCCTGCTGTGTGACTAGGATTCTGGTTTGCCCTTTTGATTTGATGTCTCAGAACTCTGGACTTCTGGCTCTGATTCAGACTAGACTGGACTGGAACTGCGCTCCCTCCCTCCCTCCCTCCTCTATAAGAAAGAGCCCTGCTCCTACAGCTTGCTAATTGCTATTAACTCTGCCCAGCTGCCTGGCCTGTCTGATAAAACAACAGTTAAGAGGTGAAATAATAGTATTACCAGGCCATACGCCCCCACACTTTGATATGGTTTAATTGGCAAAATATTGTCTAATTGGCAAAATATATTGATTGGCATAAATATAAAACATACCCTGCTATGTCTGTATAGCTATACTGGGTAAGAGGAAGAGGATGGCTGAACTTGTGCATTGCAAATTAGGTCAGAAGAGACCTCCGGGCATAGCCAGATCATAGTCAGGAAATCACCATGAAAATCCAGTGACAATAGGCTTGCAGTTAGTCTCTCAGGACTCAACTTCGCAGGGACAATAACATCTGGAAGATTCCCACAAGGTGGCTGATTGTCTTAACTCCTCTCACTCTGACCACTCAAGCTTTCCTTTTCTCCCTAAATCTGTCCAACAATTACTGAACTATCAGGACTGCCATTAGCCCTTTGTCACTCAACACTAAGCTCATTCCTTACCACATTGATGGCTTGCTGGACTCCATTGTTTCCTCTTCCAGAGAGCCATTAACACTCTAGCCCTCCAGTCAGAAACAGGGTGTTTAAACCATAGCTTTTGGCCAGCCAACCTTCAGTACACCAAATGCTGGTCACTACTCTACTGCTCTGATTTCTGATTGTGTTCTGCCCTTAGATTTGCCCTTTAAGCCACATCACCACTGCTCTTCTGGATTGGTAAATACCATCCACTTTGCCCTGAAATCTTGCTGTTCACAACTTTCTCCCCTTTTCTGTCTGCTAGCCTTGTATGATTGTGTGACTGCTTGGATCTTGTGTGTGTGATTGCAATTTCCCCAATAAAACACATAAAGCTTGCTTTTGGATCTCTGGGTGGTTCTTCCTTGCACTAGTACTGGTAAACATAGGTGTAAATGATCTCATAACATTATCCTCTTCTTACAAGCCTCCTCTTGATCTGATATTTCCCACCTTTCACTGAGGTACTGGCATTATGGGGGGACCCTTGAGCCACCCACGTTTTGAGGTAGCAAGACTCTATATTTAAATATTTGAAAGGATATCTTATGGAAAATGGAACAAGCTTGTTTTCTCCTGCTCCAGAGACTAATACACAGAAGAGTGGCTTCAAACTTCAGGAAAACAGATTCCATCTAAACATCATGAGGAATGTCCTGATGGTAAAAGCAGTTCAACAGTGGAATATCCTTTCTAAGAGTGTGGTGTATCTTCTTCTTTGGAGGTTTTTAAACAGAGGCTGGGCAGACATCTTTTTGGAATGATTTGATTGTGTATTCCTACATGGCAGAGGGTTAGGGTCAATGACCCTTGTGGTCTCTTCTATCTCTATGATCCTATGAAAAGAGCTACTTTATATATAGAGAAAAAGGTTTGTGCGCATATATCTCTAACCTGATGAGTTATATCATAAATCAATAATGCACATGCAATAATATTGTCATAAAATTGGTAACAGCATTGGCTGGCTCTTCAGGAGTTAACAAGCCTCCAGATTTCATTTCATCAAAACTTAATAACTAGCCCATAACTGGATATGAACAGTTGAGATGGATTGAGATGCTACTCTTCAAAGGTTAATAAAGTAGTGGGAAACTTGTAGCTTTCCAAAATGCTGTTAATTACAGTTCTTGTCATCCTGTCCTTCGATCATGTTGTCTAGGGCTAATTGCACATGGAGATCAGCAACTTCTTAAGGAACACATATTATCTGTACCTTTGTCAACAGATAATAATACAATCCTATATATTCTTGCTTACAATTCTTCCTCACTGAGTTCAGTGGGATTACAAAAAATATTTAAAATGATGCTTCCTGCTAACTATGAGTGGTGACTTGTTCAGTTTTAAATTACCATGGACATACTTGTTATCTTAAAAGAGTTATCAATATCCAATACGGATTTAGATTTCCTTGCCTGAGATACAGGCAGATGGGTCCTTCCTGAAGTTAAGTTGGGCTTAGGAGTAGATAGAAATCCAATTACCACAGCTAACAATGGGACAGAGTCTGGATGGTTGCAAGCTTCTTGTCAAAAATGATCCATTTTCCTATCTCCTGAAACTCATTGAAAAATAAAGCATATCTTGTGTTACCCTGATTTCTGGGGTCCCGGGACGGACACCTCAATGTGCTCACAATGGGGAATAGAAATTAGCAGAGCACAAGCTACGCAATACAAGAGCCAGGGCAGCCTAGTGAGATCTTGAACCCAATATCTACAGGGTCAGGCCAAGTCAATGAGCAAATAGAAGTAAATAATAATTGTTTTCTTTATTTTTGATAAACACAGTCAAAACATATGTATGCAAACACTCACACAGATGTATAGAAAGAAAGGTAGGAGTTGGATAGAGGGTTTAAGAGGGATTTTTGCATAGGAAATACTATACCTCTCCTGAAGCCCGGGTAGTCTAAAGAAAAGTCAGTAGAAGTGGAGATTCTCAGCACGTGGAGCTGAGTGGAAGGCTCGTCAAACTGAGCGACAGCAAGACGGGATGGAAGTCGGGGCACTTAAAGAAGCACTTTAAGAAGCACTTAAAATCAGGGGGTCTTATAGGGGAAAATGTGCCTGTAGGCTAGTCTGTTCCCAGGGATAACAATGGGTTTCAGGCTGGAGACAAAGCATCTGAAAGGTCAGTATTTTGCATGATTGAGTTATGACAGTGTTGTCAATAGAGTAGACAGTATACAAACACAGAGTGCTTGATAGTTGAGTATTCGGCTTGTCGAGCTGCCTGCTGGGGGCAGGGAGTCTTTTGTAAACAGCATGCATACATAATGTGATCTTAAAGAGTACTTGCCTAGAGGTCTCCTAAAGCTGCAGTCTGGCTACTACTGGCCTGCCTGGGTCTGTTTTGAATGGTTCAGCTATTTTTGGCCATGCCTGTGTGTGTGCTTCTCCAGGGGCCTTACAAGCACGTGGAGAGGAATGGGTAAAGAAGACCAAATTCTTGATATCAAATGAAATCTAATATACCACAAGATTGGACTAGAAACTACAGTAACACTTGCTCGGAAATACACACATTTGCAAGCTTTTTTTTTCTTTCTTTCCCATGCTTGGAATCTTTCATACATTTTTAAAAATGCCAGGTAAGAAAAATGTACACAAATTGAAAAATGCAGACAAGTCTATTTTATTCAGCTGAGGAATTGTTAAGATAAATATTTTTCTTAGGAAAAGTATAAATAGATAAATATCAGGAAAAAATGCATATGAATGTCCACACATGAAGTGGGGAAAAAGGATCTTCAAGATAATACTAAGAAAAGGGTGGGATGAAAAGGAATGGGAATATCAGGAAAATGCAATGAAATTGAGACTGAAAATTTACTGCATCCCCTCCTAAGCCCTTCAGCAACATGGTAAAACAAGACAAATTAATAAAATGCTACACCCCTTTACTTTCTGGACTAGCCAGCCTAGAGATTCATGAGAGTTTCTGCAATGGTTTCTGCCAGCATACTCCTAAATATTCCCTGGCTGACTTGCAAGGTTTCAAGATCCTGGCCTTACCTACTGCTATCACTTTCTTCCTTTCTCTGTGGTTGCTGTAATCTCCTTGAATGTGTTTCTAGACACTATTATTTAAAAAGCAGACACTTCATCAATTATATAAATTCAGGTTTCAAAACATATCAGTGGAGAAAGTGTATTTGTAACCATGCTGTACAGCCCCACTCCATGATATGATTGGTAATGAATATTATTTAATTGGCACATAATACATTTATGGCTGAAAAGCTAGGCTATCAAAGAAGACTGTCTGAACACATGAAAAAATAGTCAAGATGGGAGCTGAGTGCATGGCTAGGTTGTAAGTTTAAGGAATCAGTCAGGAAACTCTGGTGCTGATGAGCTTGCAATAATCCCCTCAATGACTCAACCTTCCAACACTAGCACATGAAATTGTCTTAATAGAGCAACCGGTGGTCATCAACCTGTCTCCTCTTCCTGCTGAATCTCTCCCTTTTTTCCCCTAATCTGCCCAGACATTAAGGAGCTAGCATGATCCCCATTAATTCTTTGTCACCTAATGCTAAGGCTGTTACCTAAGGCTGGACCTCATTGTTTGCTCTGCTAGAGAGCCATTAACATCTTCCCCTTCAGGGCAGAAAAGGGTATTTAAACCCTGAGTGTGAGACAGACAACTCGTAGTACCTGAACATAACGTTGTTACTCTGCTGCTCAGGTTCCTCTTCTTGTGCTATCCTCAGACTTCATCTCTTCTCTTCAGGATAGGTAAATATCACCCACTTCATCCTAACTGCTAAATATACAATGTTTGCTTCTTTTCTTTGGCTAGTCTTGTATCATTAGGAGACTGCTTGAATCTTGCATGTGCTTGCGATTTTCCCCTAATAAAATGATCCTTAAATGTCCAAAGGATGTCCCTGCATTAATACCAGTATACATAGGTGGAAAGATCTTATAAGGTTACTCCTCTTTCTCAGGCCCCCTTTGGGCTCATATTTCCCCACTGTTCCACAAAGACACTGGCACCAAGGGTGGACCTCTGAGTCACCCACATTTTGGGGTAACATGTTTGTGTATGTGTGCATTGTTGTTCACTGCTATTTTCTTCTTACTTCTTTCCCTCTTCTTTCTCCTTCCTTCCTTCCTTCCTTCCTTCCTTCCTTCCTTCCTTCCTTCCTTCCTTCCTTCCTTCTTTTTTCACAAAACCAGTGCTCATGGAATGAAGATTCAGAGTAAATAATGGGTGAAATTGTTTTGTTTCAGTTTGTTTTTGATAGGAATTTATCAAAAATCACATAATCAAATTGAAAAATATCCTGAGCTTTAGATAATATGGATGAGGGAGAAGCCAAAATTTGATACATCCACCCAGACCAGGAATTTGTTTGCTTAATCATTCAAAAATCTGGGTTTGATATCTAATGTGTTCAACTGTGTTAGTGCTGAATCAGAGTTCCAATCTCTTTTTTCTAATAAGATCTTTATCTTTAACACCTTAGTGGTGGAACAGAGATAGGAATAGTTGCACCTGTTGCAATATGGAAATAATTGTACCTGTATTTAGCACAAAAGGGGATTAAAGAAATCAGTTAAGGTGTTTTTGTTGTTCATTTGTTTGTTTAGGAGCTTACCAAAATTCACAATTACCTTCACATTCTGGTCCAAAAGAACCTGAGATTTTAAAACATCCAGGTGTGGGAGAAAGCAAAACAGACAAATTTTCCTGCCCATATTTCAGACCTCTAGATTTTGAGCAAGAAGGTGAAAATAGAGATACTGAGCAAGTTCAACTGGATGGACTTAGAACCCTCCTAAGAATTAGAATTAAGAATTAGGAATCATGTCTTCCAGACTTCCTGAACTTGAACTTCCTGAACTCCATCTTAGACATTCATGCTATAACCCTTAAGACATGAATCTGTGCCAGGGCATAACAAGGTGGGATTTGCACATAGCTCCTTCCTCTTCTACGTTTAATCTCTCATTCACTTGCTCCAGTGTCTGAATATAACTTATATTTCTCTGGTGAGAAAGATCTACCTAACAGACACAGTAATGTTAATGCTAAACAATTCTGGGTCTTTCTTTATTTCAGTTTTATTCCTTTACTCTTGCAAGGATCTCAAAAAGACTAGCAAAATATTCCCCATGTTATCCACATAGTGTCCCTGTTAATACAGTTTATTTGGCCAAAGCAACAATGGCTGACCCCAGGCCACACTATGAGTTTCATGATGGAGAAGGAATTTGAACATATCTCATTCTGCCATTCTAAAAAAATACACAGAGAAACACGACATCTTGGAAGCTATGTTATACCATCTGTTAAAGCTCATATTTAACAATGTTCACACTATGTAGTAGAAAGGGAAAGCATGTTTCCCTCCACATGTTGTTGGGTTGCAACTCCCATGGGTCTTTACCATTGGATAAGCTGGGGAAAGCAAGAATATCTGGAGGACCACACATTTGCCACCCAAAAGAACAGTAATGGGAGCTAATGCAGTTCTCATTATTTAGCTCATGATTTCTAATTATAAATCACTGGGATATTTACCAGACATTGTCTTGGTTCATGTTCACTATTTAATTTATTGTTTAAATGAAAGAGACATTTGACTGCTAGTGTCTGCTTTCCTTAGCATTCATTTTGCACCAAATTCCAGACAAAATGAACCTAAAACAGCAGTCCCCCAAACGAACAAAGAGCTGAAATTTGCAGATAACATCTGAAACTTGCATGGAAATGTCTAGGATGTCAAACTATGGCCCTTTTTGCACGGGCCTTTGCTCGCGCAACAGCCCCGTGAGCCTCGCGGGAGTGGGAGCGTTGCTCCGCACGACGCACTCCCACTTCCGCCCGGCTCACGAGGCTGAAGTGGTGCGAGCGCGGGTTTTTTGATTTTTGCGTCCAAGAGAAAATCACCCCGCACTCGCGCAACACTCCCGGCGCCCACCCGCACTTACCTTTCGTGCGGAGCCTCCGGGAGCCGGCCAGGTCGCCCTTCCTTCCCTCCGCCCCTGCGTAAGGAAGGAGCTGGGTGGGGAGGTAGCGCGACGGACGCGATGCCCGCTTTGCGAGCACGCGGGGGGGATGCGACGCCGCCCGCTTCGCACGCGCGGGGGGAGTAATCCGGCGCGTGCGGGGGGAGGAATCCGGCTTGCGCGGGGGGAGGAATCTGGCACGCGCGGGGGGGAATCTGGCGCGAGGTCTCCCGCTTCGCACAGGGGGGAGGGCGGCTTGCACAGCAAGCCTCCTTCGGTGCCACTTCCCCGCTGGTTCCTTCGCCTGTGGAAGGAAGGAGGGGGGAAGCGGCAGCCTCCCGGAGGAGCCTTCTTGCGCTTGCCGGCCTCCCCCGCTTGCGCTAGAAGCCTCAGTGCGAAAAGGGCCTATGTGTAAATATCAAGTTTGATCAAAAATGGTACATTAAATTACTTCTGAGCTCAGTTCAGTGTTCTGGTCTGGCTTACAAAATCTGAAACAGCTGAAGGATTTCTTCTTCCCATATGAACCAGTGTGGGACTTATCTTTTGGCCTGTCTTATCATCTCATGAAGCTGGGTTGGTGGGTACATGTGCTAGGGCTCTCTCTGTAGTCCTCCCAAGGAAAATCAGGTTCCATCCCTTTTGAGTTTCTGCCATATAGCAAACACATTGTTATTTTGCATGGCCTTTCCTCCTTAAAACTAGGGGTGGTTGTCCTGGTTGTTTCAATCTATCTATGGTTTTAAGGAATTGTTCTAGTCTGCATTTTATATTGTTTGCATTTGTGTATTTAACATATTAAATGTTTGTCTGTGATATACAACACCTGAAAGATCAAAAAACCTGAACAGAATTTTGAAATCATTGTTTGAGAGATATCTAAAGCAGTTGATGGATTACGTCCAAAACCTTACTTACAGTCTTAATTTTTGTCCCATCAGCTAACATATTATGTTTTAATTCTCAACAAAGTAGTCATGTTAGTCTATTTCAAAATGAAAGAGGGCTGGGGAGAGAGAGTCTTGTAGCACCTTTAACAGATGTTTTGTTTGTTTGCTTGTTTTAGCATCCAGTTTTGAGGATTATTATTCAGTTCCTTGGATCATACATCTGGGAAATCTCGTGTTAAAGCACACTTCTCAAAATATGATTTCATGACTGACTGAAGGATTTGCTGTGTAGAAATTATGGTGTCCAAGAAACTGGGGCTTGTATTCTGATCAGATGTGCGACCATAGAATGCAGAACTGTGGTAATTATATTATTACTATGATGAAAATAAGAAAAAATCCCAATTAGCATGTTGTTGAATGGTTTGTTGCTGTACTAACTAGAATATAGCAAGGCCCAGTGTGTTGTGATGATGGGAAATTTTAATTTATCGGGGAGAACAAAGTAATCTGGACCATTCCTGATATGGTTTAGTCAGTGCATAAGGATGTTGATGTGGTTCCCCAGCTCCTATCTCTTTAAAGTGAGGGATGGAGAGCCCTTCCCATTTGTTAGGTAATCAGGATACTGTCTGAAGTTCCATTATCATCTTCTGGTCATCTAAGCACCCAATTTGTGATAGCAGTTAAAACCAGAAAGTCAGAATTAAAATTGATACTTCACTTATGCATTCTTAACTATTGGAATCTCAGGAGAGATAGACAGATAGATATGCAAATTGAACAGGCTCCTTAGTAATCTTAGTAATCTTTTAAGCTATTTTTTATTTGCATTCACAGATATACAAATATATACATTTCCTTTAGGAGAAACACAGCCATGAACACAGATTCTGAGTACTGAACCTCCATCACATTACAGACCTTGCATATGAGGTATCATATATTGATTAGATACCATCATATGGCTGTTAAGAAGTTATACTTCCATAAGGGCTGAACTTCCATCTCTCCTTTTCTCTTTAACAGGCTTTTCATAGTTAAAACATATAGCAACAATACCATCTTTAGTGGTATCATTCAGCCATATGTCTATCATCATCATCATCAAGTTATTTCATACTTTCTATAGTGTCTGTTAAGGCATTGTTCAGATATTTCATAAAGATCTCCACATGTACAGAATTCTGTCCTTTGTATCATGTCTATAACCATCTAGTCATCAAAGAATACAATCTAATCTGTTGAGTTAATGCACAGTGCTAAACAGGCATCTGTGAACACATAGGCATTGAAGGTTAATCTTATTGAGCATTGTTACATTTGGTTACATACATAAAAATCCCAGTGGGCATTCATTATACTTACAATGTGACACATATCTATTTCAGCATAGACAAGATTAAGAGTAAAGATTTTCTTTCTCTTACCAGCATGGACTATCTTTCAGCATGCTTGGATAGTTCATCCACCTATCAGTCTATTGGGAACAGTATGACCGTCAGGGACAGCATTCTTTATATGTTTCAGACTTATGTCAAAGGCAGTCTAATCTGTTGGCTGTATCTTGGCTGCTTTTATTCTCTTCCTAGCCTCAATCAAGCAATCAGTTGTCCAATCAAAGCAAAGACGCTAGCAGTTCCCACATTTATGATATTCAATCAAAATAGAGCTCCTTACAGATCGTAAATGCAATAAAGAGATTGAAAATAGGTAAAGCTCCAGCCCAGATGGGTTTATCACAATATCTTATAAAACTTTACAGGACATTTTGATAGCTCCATTACAATGAACAATAAACTCAATAAATCAACAGGAAATTCCTAATACTTGGGATGAGTCCAATATGGTTTTACTTCCCAAGGATGGAAAAGACACAGCAGATAGAAAAATATATAGACCAATTTCACTTTTAGAGATAGATTATAAAATCTTTGCAGCAATATTGGCAGAATGTCTTTAAAAGATTTTAATAAATTGGATACATGAAGATCAAAATGGATTCCTCCTCAAAAGATACCTTAAAAATAATATAAGGACTATTCTAGATATTGTTGAATAGCACCAAAAACAGTGAAAAAGAAGTAGTCTTGATATTCTTAGACACTGAAAAAGCTTTTGATAATCTGAATTGGAGCTATATGTTTGAAGTACTAGAAAGGATGAATGTAGGGGGGACCTATAATAATTGAATAAAAGCAATTTATAAAGGTCAAAAAGCATTCATCATAGTAATTGGGAAGAAAACAAAACAATTAAAAATTCAGAGGGGTACCAGACAGGGATGCCCACTCTTCCCCCTTATTCATTATATGTTTTGAAATATTAAATAATAAGATTAGGACTCTAGGATAAAACATTTTATTGAAACATTGAGAAAAGACATGGGAGAGGAATCAAAAATTTACAAGGAGCTTTGACTTAAAAAAATTTTTTTTTAAAAAAAATGTACTATAGGTGGTATTTCACTCCATTCCAATTAGCTAAATTCTCCAAAAATAATAAGAACTCCAAATGTTGGAAGTGTCAGGAAAGAGGATCTTTCTTCTATGTTTGGTGGAAGTGTAAAGAAGTGAAGAAATTCTGGATACAAATTCATAAAAATATTATGAAAATATTAAAATTTGAGTTTGAAATAAGGCCAGAGGTTTACTTGCTGAATATGTTAGATAGCTTAGATTCAGGGTTAATGAAGAAATATTACAGAATTATATATTACATGATATATGCAGCAAGAATAGTACTTGCAAAAAAATGGAAGAACACACAAATACCATCAATAGAAGATTGGCTACTAAAACTTCTCGACCTAGCGGAAGTGGATAAATTGACATTAATATGTGATAACAAATCCAATAAACAATTTATACTGGAATGGAAGATTATAACCTCCCTTTGGGAATCTAGATGGGGTAAAATGGCAACAATTGGTTTCAAAATATAACACTTGTGCAGATTAACCACTGACTTTTGTTATGAGTAGTCAATCTGGTCATATATGACAACATTTTGGAATGTATAACCTACTTATTCAATTTGATGATCAGAATTCATGTTAAACAGCAAGGAAGATAAATATTGAGTTGTGTAGATAAGAAGAACCAAAAAATATTAATAATCACCTCAACAAAAAAGGGTTTTGGAAGTTAAATAGAATGTATGTATGAATGGATATTACAACAAGTAGAAATATCTTACTTTGTATTAGAGGTAACTATCAGTATTTTATGTTCCACTTAACTATTAAACAAGTAAAAGCTGATAAATCTTACAAGTGTGAAACTATATGTTGTGATAACTGAAGCCCCTGTCAGAGCTGATGATGATGAGCAGCAGCTGTTGGTCCCTGTTGCTCAGGGTGGAGATGAGTCCTACAGCTCAAGAGCTCCCCCTGCTGCCATGGACCAAGCAGGCTTGGATGTTCCTCTGCCTGCTCCTTTAGGGCAACAGGGATCTGATTCTGAAGATGGTTTGGAGCCTGTGCCAATCAGCCCACAAACAAGGTGGAGACTCTGGAGAGCTGAGCAAAGGGAGGCTTCCTTGATTAAGTTCAAGAAGCAGTGACTAGCCACACCTGTGTCTTGGGCTATATAACTACCTGCCTGGAAGCTGTCCTTTGCTTGTGGCAAACTTCTTTCAAGCCCTTCTCTTGTCTGTTCCTTCCTCCCAACACCAGGTCCCTGCTACCTTGAATGGATCTCTTGACCTTTGGCTTTTGGAACTCTGACTATGGCTTTCACTTGATGCTCTGGTAAATGAATTCTCTTGTGTAAAGTGCTTGCTTGTCTCCTCCTGACTGGACTTTGCTGGCTCTCACACTCCCTTCTCTGGGCTGGCTTGCTGCCCAGGTCTCTGACCTTGATATATGTGTTTGTATGTATGTGTGAGTGTGTGTGTGTGAGTGTGTATGTGTGTATGTGTGTGTGTGTATGTTTAATTATTTTATCTCTTTTTATTGATCCATTACAACAGAAGTAAAGTAGAAAAGGAGTAAGGAACTTCAAACAAGAGATATATCTATAAACAATTATAGAACAGCAAAAAAGAAGCCAATTTCATGTACAACAATAATAAAAAGAAGATTAAAAGGGGAAAAAAAGTAATGCATAACAAAATCATAGTTTACAATATAATTTCAATAAAATAAAATATAGATACATACCTAGTAATCTTCCCTTATTTACACTTCTTATTTCATAGGGCTTTTTCACACTTGGCAAAGAAAACGCCCTGTTCTGTTACTTACCGGACTGGAGTGCTCCCTCGGAGGATCCAGGCTGATCCGGAGCAGTGCATGGCTGTGCTACACACTGCTCCGGGGACGAAAACGGTGGCTTCTGGGTGGTGAAGGCTCTCCACCAACCCGTGAAGCTTGACAGCCTAAAGCCCGTCCCCGGAAGATCTGCAGGCTCACGCTGGTGCGAGCCTGCAAATCTATGCTGGAGCGCAGTCACGGAGTGGGGTGCGCCGTGCTGTTGAAAGACCTGTTTTAAGAGGTCTTTCAATAGCATGGCGAGCGACCACTTCTGGTCGTTCCAGAGCAGGCCGAAGTCCGAAACTACAGAAAGTAGTCCAGACCCATTCCACCCCCAAGTGCAAACGTCCTCACTGGAGGAGCTCTGCCCCGTTGCAAAAACAAGTGTGGAAAAGGCCATAGTCAGTCATAGTTTCCAGTGAAATTGGGCGTCCAATATTTTGTGCCAATTTTATCATGTTATCTTTGATGATTTCCTATTCCATTTGTAAGGCTAATAGTATTTTATATATTTTACCAGTGATGTGGTCTATACCAGGTTTAAACAATTTATCAAACTCTCTTTCCATAGGCTGTATTCCAATCACTCTTAAGTCCATTTTAAATATTTCCACCAGTCGCCTCTGCAAAAGCCAGTGTGTAGTAAATCCATTTTTTGATATTTCCTCTTTTTCCCCCCAGACTTTTTATCACCTTGAATCTTTACCAGGTCTTCGTATGTTATCCAGTGATTCAATTGGGGCCATTCTTTTCTATAAAAAGCTTAATGTGTTGACACCCATAGTGGTAGTTTTGAATAAAATTTGTTATTATACAGAAGCCATGTTTTCAGGAGAGGTTTTCTTATAAAATTATAAGAATTTCTTATAAAATAAAATTATAAAATCTTTATCTTTTTGTACCACAAATGTGTGCCAACCAAAAAACAGATCAGCCCCTTCCAAAGTTAATAATCTCATTTTTTTTCCCTAGTTTAATCCATTCAGTTAGCTAGCTGAGGCAACTGGCATGATAATACAATTTTAAACCAGGGAGCCCTATTCCACCTTTTTCTATTGCATTGTTCAAAATATTCCACTTTATGTAAGGCTTTTTACCATTCCAAATGAATTTTGATAAGTCATTTTTCCATTGCTTAAATGTACATCGTTCATAATCATGAGGAGATTTTGAAACAAAACAAAAAATCATTCTGGGTAAGATATTCATTTTAATTGTTGCAATTCTTCCCATCATTGACAACTCAAGTTTCAACCATTTTTGGAGATCTTCTTTTACATTTAACTAGACTTTTTTGTAATTGTTGTCATATAAATCAGTGTTATTATTAGTAATATTTATTCCGAAATATTTTACTTTTTTTTGATATCTTAAAATGAGATGCTTGTTCAATTTCTATTTCTTCTTGTTTTGTCATATTCTTGGTTATCATTGTAGTCTTTTCCACATTGACTTTAAATCCAGAAACCCTGCCAAATTCTTGAAAAATTGAAGTTAATTTATTTACACTTTGAATTGGATCATCAAGTATAATTACTAAGTTGTTGGCAAAGGCCTTAGTTTGAACATCTGATTCTAAATTCAGACACCCCTTATTTCTGGATCTTGTCTTATTTTAATAAATATCTCTATCACCATCAAAAAAATTAATGGTGAGAATGGGCATCCTTGTCTAATTCCTTTTTTAATATAGAACTTTTCTGTTTTTTCTCCATTTATTAATATACTTGCTGATTGGTTATTATATATCAGTTTTATCCAACCCATAAATTTCTCTCCTATATTCATTTTTTTCAAAACTTCTGTCATAAATCTCCATCTTACATTCTCAAAAGCTTTCTCCGCATCTACAAAAATCAAACTCAACCTTTTTTCATTGTGTTTATGGTAATGTTCACTTATGTTTATTATTATTATTCTCATATTATCCTTTATTGATCTACCCAGAAGAAAACCATTCTGATCTTCAAATATCCAGTTATTTAGAATCTTTTTCAATCTTTCAGCAAGAATAGATGCAAATATTTTGTAGTCTATGTTTAACAATGATATTGGCCTGTAGTTCTTCACCTCTAGCTGTTCTTTGCCTTCTCTGGGAATCAAACTGATTATTGATATGTGTATATATATGTTTAGATATGTTTTTGTATGTGTTTTTGTAAGATGTATATGTTTTTTAAAACTGTGTCATAAATTGTCAATAAATATTATTTATAACAAAATAGAGCTCCTTACAATGAGGCCATTGTGGTATACTATAAATCATGAAGATTTATCATGAAGACTGTGATATACTAGGAGTATGGTGCAAGCTGCCACCTTAACTATATCACATCAGTAACTACATCTGCTATGAGGTTATTCTTGGTCAAATCTCAAAGTGTGGTTAGAAGTGACAGTGTTCTAATCTCTTGTCTTATTTAGGTTCTCGTAAGCATTTTTCCTAGACACATGGAGCTCCTATCTTTGCAATAATGCATACACTCATATCCTAATATACCTAGTTTTCTGTCTTGTACGATATATGCTATACTGTAAAGATTACACCAGGTTACACTCTGGACTTCTTAGGTTTATGCCCAAGCTGCAAAGTGGACAAGCAAACAACCCTCGCCTGTAACATAACCACACTAGTCTATTTCAGCATAAAAAGGGTGGAGAGAGAGAGACTTATAGCACCTTTAAGACTAACAGGTGTTTTGTTTATTTGTTTAACATGAGGTTTTGAGGATTACACTCTACTTCCTTAGATCATACTGCTTAGAAATCTCATTTTCAAAGCGTACTTCTTAAAATATCTTTTTTTGAAAATGGTTGACTTGAGGATTTGCTGTAGAGAAATGACACTGTTCAAGATGCTGTCCAGGTATACTATGACAGAGCATAGAACAATGATAATTATTTTGTTATTATGATGAAAATGTGTGTGTGTGTGTGTTTTTAATTTCAATTAGCATATTACTGTTGAATGGGTTGTTGGTGTACTGGCAATTATATAGCAAAGCCCAAGGAATTGTGATGAGGGACATAAACTCAACTCAGAGAACAAAATAATTTAGGTCATTCCTGATAACTGGTGCTCAGACCACAAGGATATTGACATGAAATAGAATGGTATGAAAGATACTTTATCCCTAATTAGGTCTTTCCCCAAACTCCATTTGCAGGTGTGTTTATAATTCTAATGAAATAAACCAGCTACCGTATGTTGTCCTGTTTACTGGGGGTCGCATGAGGGACACCTAAATAACCTTACAATTACGCAAAATGGAGGAAATTAGTCAAGAGCACTGGTTGGCACTACAAAAGGCAGGGTAAAGTGGTAGGATTTTGTAACTCAATGTTTACAGGGTCAGGCCAAGTCAAGAAGCAAACCGTGTTGGAAGTAATGAATGATCTTTATTAAATACAGGCACCCAATGTAAGCAACACACACAACTAAGGAAAATAAAGGTGTGAGTTTGATAGTGGGATTTTCAGAGGGATAGTTGATTCGGGTGATACGAAACCTGTTCCTGAAACCCAGAAAGAAGATAGAGAGCGATGCTGGGGGTTCGATGTATCTCAGCACGTGGAGCTGAGGGGAAGTTTGCCAAGCAAAGCGGCAGCAAGGTGGTCTGGAACTCGGGAGCGATCCAAGGAAGTTCTCTGAATCAGGGGTTTTTATAGGGAGAAATGTGACTGCAAGCTATGTCGTACTTGGGGAAAACAATGCGTTTTAGGAGCGGGACAAAGCTTGGGAAAGGTCAGAATTTAGCATGATTGAGTTAAGTCCAAATTGACAAAGAGGTAGGAAGTATGCAAATGATCAGTGCTTGGCAGTTGAGTATTCAGTTTGCCAGGGTGCCTCCTTGGGGCAGGGAGTCCTTTGTAAACAGTGTGCATACATAATGAGGGTGTTTGCAGAGAGGTCTCCTAAAGCAAGGATCTGGCTACTTCTGGCCTGCCTGGGTGGAGAATGGAATGTTCAGCAATTAGTGGCCAAGCCTAGTTCTGTGCTTGTCCGGGGGCCCCACAAACACATGGAGAGGGATGGTAGAAGAAAGCCAAATTATGATATCAAAATGATATCTGGGGATATCTCCAAGAAGGCCTAAACTGCAGTAACACAGAACACAGTTCTTTTAACACATTAAAAGGGTTAGAATATAAAATGAAGGTTCAACAGGGCCATCTGCCACCCATGAATATGCCCACTGGAATTGCCCCAAGCTTGAATCAGTCCTATTCTCATCTAGCTGCCGACATCTTTATTGAATTTTGCCAAGAAAGCAGTGGTAACTGGGTTCACCTTCTTTGAGACCAACAGTATTAGTTCTCTGAGCTCGGACTCACTCTTCCAGGAGATATTCTTATGATGATCTTGGTTGCTGCTGAATGAGAAGCTTTCTGTCTGTGAGACCAGGCACTCAGGAATTGTAAGGCTGCACAGCATTTTACCCCGTTTCTAGGGAGGTGACTTCTTGCCAGTAAGCCATTCCCAGGACTGATCCCCAGGTACAGTAAATCATTGCATTCTTCTGGCCCACTGTCGTCACTGGTGTCTTGGGTTGTGCCTCTGGTCCCACTGTCGTCACTGGTGTCTTGGGTTGTGCCTCTGACAGGCATGAGCCAGCTATCCTGGCTCATGCCTGTCAGACAGATCTGTGGTTTTAGGACCAGAAGCCCCAAATCAGTACAGTAAAAACAAATTCTTTGGTTAAATATGGGTCCTAGGCAACAGAGCCCTATAAGGCTGAGTCTTTCTTGGGAGATGACCCTTGAGATGTAGTACTGGGTTGGTGAGTGAATAGCTGTCTTGGACTCCCACCAACGCACATCCTTTTTTATTTGTACCAGCTCCTTGGGCACAAAGAGGTTTATTTGCCCAGGCCTTGTCTGATCAACCCAACTCTGATCTCCTTGTCTCTGTGGTAACAGGTTTCTTTCATGCAAGGTCTTGCCTTGGTTAGAGAAAGAAGCGCTGGTGGGTTCTTCTTGGCCTTGTCCCAGCTGCTGGCTTTCCAGTTCTCTCCCTGCTACCAAAGGAATGGGTGTTCAGAAATGATTGAAAGATCCCACACTTACAGAATTGGACCCAGATTTGGAATCTGGTAAAATACTAAATTGGTAAATTGGAATCTGGTAAAATACTAAATTGACCCATTTTATCACATTGGATAATGGGTCAATTTATCACATGGAATGCTGTGCCCTTCCTATTCCTATATTTGACAAGGTGAGGGATGACAGCTGGGAGAGGTCCAGGAATTTATTTTATAAGTAAGTTCTGAGGTTTTGGGCCTAGATGTTGCTGCAAGCATGGACAGTGCCATCTGGAGTTACCAGAATCCTCAAGGTAGATATCTGGAACCACAATAAATGACAGCTAATTGTATTTGGAAGTCTCTATTTTGGATCAGATAATGGTGGCAGTTTGTTCTCCGTTATCCATAACTTCTCCAAGCAAGAAACTGCATTTATTTTATTTTAGTTTAGCTTATTTCTATCTTTTGGCCAGTCTGTGCCACACATTGCAATCTATTTCACACTGGAATGTTTTCAGATAAGGCTCTCACTGACCCAAAGCAAGGACAGACTGTTCCTTTGCTAGTTTAGTTTAGTTTTCTTTCTTTTCTTTCTTTCTTTTTTTCCCATGACAACAAATGTCCTACATCTGAGGGAATATTCCTGTTCATTTTTTAATACTACATGGCACTGGTGTCATGGAAAGTTAATGACAGTGGAAAGTGACTTTGAAGAAAGTTCAAAGATAGAAAAAAGATTAGACATTGTTTCCATGAGAAATGAAACCTTTTCTGCTTTGCAGTATATTCAGGTCGTATACAACGGGAATAAAACGCTGAAGAGTTTCAAGTTGTTAATTTGTCTGAAAGGCATTGAAGGCCACTCCTCCTTCTTCTGACCATATACTTTCCTATTGTAAGCAGTTCTCACATCTAATCCATACTTTTGTTCACTACCAACTTAATCTCAAAATGTATGAAGATAATGCCATAACAGTTCCCCACCCCACCCTGTTCTGTCTTGAAACTGGACTCAAAACAAGCAACAAATTCCCTGTTCATCCCCTGTGTTCTGAGTCTAAATCTCCACAGGATATAAGGTGAGCAAAAGGAAGCAAGTAAGCATTGGTGTGGCTATGAATGGACTGGAAGGAAGTTCCCCATAGGTGGTTGTAGCAAATGATGGAATGTCCAGCATCATTTGGGGCTTCTTGTAAGACAAAAACTCATTCATATCTCCTGACCAGTCCAAAGTTTACATAGTAGGGATACCTATCTTCATTCATTTCATTATCTTCAGCAAAAACAAATTCCTTCAACAGTTCTTGCCTTGCTAAAGGAGAATAGAAAAAAAAACTATACAGGAGATTTGTTTTCTTCACATAAAACATAATTATCTGAGGATGAGAAAACGGGCAAGCATTCTTTACACACATACAAATGTAAATAGGTCTACTCTCACTCACACAAGCCACTTATTGCTTTATCCTGTATAGCATGGGGTATGAGAAGGTTTCCTATCCTAGTTGAACCGTAACTAGATTTTATGCATACAAATACATCCAAGTTATTAAAAAAAAAAAAAAAGCTCATTCACAATGACAATGTGCTGCAAACCAGACAAGAGGTAAGCCTTAACTAGATTCATGCTGGCCTGAGGGAACAACTTCTTCTTTCCTTGTAGCAATCCTTCCTTTTATGCCCAAATCATTGTACCTTTTGAATCCATTCCAAGGGTTACAGCTTGCAGCTGAGTCAGATTGGTTGCTGCCAAGAAATGAAATGAAATATGAAAGAAAAAGTCCATCTCCAGGCAAAATGTCTTTAAAAAAAATGTTCTACACACTAGAAAACCTTTAAGTCTGTGTCTTCATGGAAGGGACAGTGGCTTGGAGTTATTAAAAACATGGTAGAAAATGCATTCATCTTAAATTGGAGAATCTTGGCATGTCATTCAGAAGATAACATTTTTTCCCCAGATATCTATTATGAACAGATTAAAAAGTCTATCAGATGTATTTAAAAAAACAACAAAAATCCTGCTTTAATTATTTTAGATATGGTCAAGTCTAAGCAAAGGCTGTTGCATGTGGGAGGTGAATGAGTAGAATACTAGAAATACACATAATTAGGAATATCCCTGAGTCATCATGCAGGCAGCAATTATATGTTGTTGGAATACTTTAAAGGCAATGGAAATGATGAAAAGTTCATGAAGTACGCAGATGGTCTCTTTTCTCATCTCAATATTAAGAGGGCTTTTTTCCCTCCTTGCTACAATCTTATTTTATTTTATTAAACATTTTCAAATACAATAAAGAATAAAAAATCAAATAACAAACAGTAAAAAAAATATGAAAAAAGTTAGCAACAAAAGAAAGCAAAGAAAAACGATCATTAAAAAGTAAGATAACAAAGAGCAATAAAAGAATATACATTGACTTCTACTTTTCTCAGCATAGATTATACCTGACTATATAGATTAGTTTCTTCATTTATAAATACCATTCAAATACTTCAACTGCTTATTTGCTGATAGACTAAAAAGCCTATTAAAATTTCCCAGGCTTTCAAGAAAGTCACCAGTGATTTTTATCTTATAAATGTTGATAGTTTATCTATTTCAGCTAAATCCTTCAGTTTTAGTACCCATTCTTCTCTCATTGATATATCTGCATTTCTCCATTTCTGCACATATAACAATCTTGCTGCACTGATCATATATCATATCTTCCCATACTTCTTCTCCAGATGATCCTCTACCAGTCCCAACAAATATAATTCAGATTTTAATTGAACATTAATTTTCAAGATTTTTTACACCATTCAATGTATTTGACTCCAGAATTCCTTGGCCATCTCACAGGTTGATCACTAGTGATAAAAAGGTCCAGACAAAACTTGTTGATCACATTTTCAACATGGGCTGGAAACCTTTCTTTTGCCAATTTTTCTGGTGCTACAATAATTTTTAAACTTCCTGCCTAAATAGAATCCTTTCCTTACTGTGGTTGCATCTGTCAAGAATTTCACCACATTTCAGACTGTCTTCTGTTAGGAACATAGGAAGGTCTCAATTTCAGTACATCTGTTCCAGTAGCAATTCCTCTAGCTGGAAGCAGCTTTGCTAGGTCTAAAGGGAAAGTCTTTCCCATCCCTGATCCTTTTAACCTATGGTGACAAGAAAGAGAAAATCTGAGAACTTCTTCAATTCCAGCCTGTGTTCTACCATAATTGGCCCATGAGAATGAATTTACAGATCACTTACCCCTTATTGAGAAGTAACTGGTAGGATGGTGGTTCCAAATTTTGGCAGAACTATCCAAGGTACAGATTATATCAGTATTTTGAAGCAGTTAAGGTAGTGAGAAATCAATTATCAATGTTCACTATAGAAGCTATGAAAAAAGCTGAAATATTGTCCTCTCATATATGCCTTACTTACATCCCAGATAAAACTAATATTGGTTCCTTTATTTAAATTTCTTTCAAAAAATATCTTGAATCTCTCTCCTTGAATTTCCATTTGTATTTCTTACTTGTTATTTTAAGCCTCATCATCACAGTATTATGGTCAGAAAAAGTCCTAGGCAGAACCTCAACTTTGTATATTTTATTAATCCAAGTTTTAGAAATCCATATCATATCTATCCTTGAATGGAATGTAAATCTATCAGAAAAAAAGTAAAGTCCTTATCATTTGGATGCTTCGTCCTCCATATGTCCACAGCTTGTAGATTATTCATCAGTTCAAAAAAGTCTTTAGGTAATCAACCTTGTGTTTTCCTTGTGACTCTTGAAGAAAATCTGTCAACCTGTGGAGACACCACCCCATGAACCATAAATTTTTGAGAGATTGAATATAATTTCTGGATTAACATTCCTTTCTGTAACACCAATACATAAACCCCCACCACCAACATTTTCTTCCCATTTACATTAATTTCCACCGTGGAAAATCTTACTTCTTCATCCACAAAAACCAACTTTGGTGACAGATTAGATCTTACATACAAAACCACTTCATTCTTCTTTGAATGATCAACTGAAATAAATTATTCATCTTACTTGATTGTACTGAAAGATTTTTATCTCTAATCTGAATATGAGTCTCTTGCAGCCAAATAAATTCCATGTCCATTTATTTTAGATAGTAAAATATCTTCTTTTCTGGAGGGTGTTAACCACATTTATATTCAAAGTCAAAAATTTATAATCCATGTTTAAGCTTCAGATAAGGAAATGTCCAACTTAGTCTTTACGTCTGTCCTAGGTGAATCCTCATCCTCTTTATCTTGAACAGCTGATGCTATTGCTCCCTTTTCATCAGACTCTTTGAGTTCCTTCTCTGCTTCTTATTGATCAATCTATTTTTTTTTTCAAAATCATTTTAATATGTCTTCAGAAATTCATTCTCCTTATCAATAGAATTCATTCTATGGTTTTCATTTTTATAAGTGAAAGCCACACCTTCCAACCTGTCCCAACTGAAAGGAACATTCTTTCTCCTAAGTTTGTCAACCAAAATTTTCTAATTTTTCCTAATTTTTCCATTTGGACTAGAATTTCTTTCAAAAGGACAAGCAAATTGTCCTGAAACTTCCATGGTGTCATCCAGTGAAGCTCCAAGATTTGATCTCTCAACCTTCTAATTGAAAATTGGATTACAACATATTTTGACACTTTCATTCTTCTTGCATATGCATAATTAACTTGATATATAGCAATTATGTTATGCTCAATATAATCTTCAACCTGTCCCATAAATGCCAATACATTTTAAATTCTCTTTGCTTGTAAATTTCCTCACTCTGTTTTGAAAGGCCATGGATTCTCAAATATTTTTCTTTCTCTCTTTGTTCATGAAGTGTCATTCTGTTCATTTGTTTCTCTAGCTTTTGATCTGTTCTTGTCTTTAGTTGAGTGGTCTTAACTTCCAGGTCTTTAGTCTTTGCTTGCAAAGTTAGAATTGCTTTCTTATCCTCTTTAACTTCTACAGTTGTTTTTTCAATCATCTGTTAATATTTTTAACTTCTCCTGTCACTTGTGTTTTCAATTCATCCATCTGATTTTCAGAAGATCCTTTAGATGGCCTAAATTCTGCCACAGATCTGGCAAAATAATCTGGCGCCTTGCCTTCATCACTGACTCTAGTCTGCATCTTCTGTTTTGTTGCTGAAATGGTCATTATTTTATAAAAGGGGGTAAAATAATCCTACCGCCTATTTCTATTTTCTTACAATATTAATATTCTATGGTCATCTGTTCTTCATCATATTCCCTCTTAGATTCTGCCAAGACAGCTTCAGTTCCAAAACACAGCTAAGAACGATAGCTATTCCACAAACATTCTCAGGAAAGTAAAAGCTGGCATAGTGCCAATCTGTGTAGAAATTGTTTCTTCGAAATCTAGTCTTTACAATTTCCAAGCTAACTGGCCATTCAAGCATATAGCAGCAAAGCCCTTTACTTGTATATATAGTCCTTCTAGATGAATTATAAATCCAAATTAAAAAAAAATCCATTTAACTAGGCAGAGTGATACAAAACTATTAAGGAATAAGGGGGGAAAAGGTAATCAGTCTCTTTAAAGCTTAAATTAAAATCCATAAGTACAGACTAATAACAAGGACAAAAAATGCCCTTCCAAAAGAGAGTTTAATATGAGCCTATCAACTATGTCCTTTAAAAAAATCTTTTGAAAAAAGGAGGCAGAGAAAAAAGGGGGTTGAAATATTTAACTCGACTTTTCTATAGCAATTTAAAATAGGTTCTGTCTCTTTAAATTCTCTATCTCATGGGAAGGCAATTTGACATTAGGGAAACAGTTTTAGCTGTTGCAACAGGGTTTCCTTGCCTTTCTTTCCCAGCAATAATCAGGCAATCTAAGCTGCTTCTTCTTGCAAGAGGTTCAGACAATAGTTACTGTAATGTCCCTAATGGGGATGAGAAACACTCACCAAAGGGCACGATTGCCTGCACAGCTTTAGGACACCACTGTAGACAGTTCATGCCCAAGTGGATGACTTATAGATCCTGAGCCAGCTGGTCCAGAGATCATTGGGACTCTCCATGTATCGAAGAGTCCACTGCTTGACGTGAGGAGCCCCCTCTGTCAAAAACAATGCTTTGGGAATTGCAATCTAGTGACCCTGTGCTGGATTGCATCTGCCATTAATCTGACCAGAAACCAGAACCAGAAAACCCTCTTTCTTGTACCAAAAAAAAAAAAAAAAAATCCTTTCATGTGTTTCTGCGCAGAATCTTTTCTCAAAACACTTTGTGATATAGAAATACTTGGTGAAAACTTCATAAAATTCTGTATGAGATTCTTCCCAACTGACTTTTCCAACTGTTGAGAAATCCATTTTACAGTCAGGAAAGAAAAAGGTAAAATATATTTTCCACCTCTAGCACACATAAGCACTCTTTCAGACACAGAACATTTTTATACCCAGTGACATGTTGGGGTTAGAAAATACTCAACAATTTTAACATCTTAGGTGTCTTTCTCCTGGCGCAAGAGGATTAAATCTTCATTAGCATGAATTAGATAACATCTCCTCTTGGTATCCTCTCGAAAAGCTCTTGATTTATGCTACTGTGGGCAAATGACATGATCTAAAGAGTCTGTGATAGATTAAGTATGGGAGGGGAAGGCTGGTCTGCTTTTTATTCTATGTCTACTCAGAGGTAGCCCCATGGATTTAAATACGGGACATTCTTAGGGGGTCTTAGTGCTCAGAATCCTATATGAAATATGCTGAAAGTAATCTCGGTTTATTTTACATAATTACAGTAATCACTGCAGTTACTGAAATTACCAGCTATTATATGAAAAGCCAGCTCCAACCATGCTGAAGAAGCAATCTGTGTAACATTAGATATTTTACCAAATTTAGTGCAGAAAAAAAAAGAACAAAAGCACAGTGTAAATAGAAACGAAAAAAAGTATTAGTTGCAAGCTTCTCAATTTCTGTTTTATGATAACATGAGAGACAGTAGGGTAGAAGTAACTTTGAGACTCACACCTGTGGTTCTGATAGCCTTCTCTCCTGCTTAATGTTTTATAACTTGCTTTGCCACATTATGTGACTAATGTAACCTAAGGCTTAAATAAGCAGCAGGCAATTAAAAACAGAGTCACTTGAAACATAAGGGAGTAGGAAGTGGCAGTGCCTACCTAATAAGTTGAGTAAACAGGAAATTAGCTTATTGATCCAAGAAATTAAGCTTTAAATATTTTAAAAATGCTAAGACACCTCCTCATTTATTCTGGGGGGGAGATGGAGAGAACACTGAGGAAAACATTTTAATAACAGTTCCTGAAGTCATAACATTTTCACTTGATAATTCCTTTGAAACACTCTCTTTCCCATAACCACAGTTCAGTTCTGTGGTACACAACATCTATGTACATCAACTATTGGCCTTGGGTGGGAAAGCACCCACTCCTTCACATCAGCATGGGCATCTTAGCTATGCAGTGGGGTCTCAGTTTGATAGAATCTATATACAACAGCTAAGTAGACATAGATTAGAAATTTAAAAAAAACCTTATATTTGGACTATAATGACCAGAATACCTTTAATTTGGGTCAGTGTAGCTCAGAATCTTGGACTATAATGCTATCTAACATAAGCATTTTAAAATGGATTTTCCCTCTGTGTAACCAGCTAAAGATATTAGGACAGTCTTCCCAAAGGGCAAATTTGGAATTATTACTGGGAAATATAATTTAGGGAAACTTTAGTGGCCAGCTATCTTGAGTAGCCTCTCTAAAATTGGCATAAAAATAATCCAAACAAGTCAATAAATATATATTCTATCATCATGGGGTGGAGATGGGGAACAAACCTAGTTGTACTCCACAGTACAGTTGTGTAACACCAAAGCAGAAAAGAAATCCAAAGCTTTAGGATTATGATTGTTCCATAGCATCCAGGGAAGCTTTTACAGATCAATACATTCCAAGATGAAGGGTACCATCCAACCAGCAGAATAGTGGAATGAAAATTTCTCCCAAATCTTGTTCCTTCTCCAGACTCTAGAAGGTTTTGAATAATCAGAAACAGATTTAGGAGGTATAAGACAGTTGAAAGAGCAATGCAAAGAGGGGAAGATTACATGATATTTCTGGATGTTCACTCATATGATGTTGGATTTGCTCCATGTCTGTACTACCTAATTAATACATCTGTTGAGATGTAATTTCCCAGCATTTTGGAGCCAGAGTGAATATGATAAATGTTAACACAACATGTTAAACTGAAAGGCTTTTTGTAAATTTAATTGGTCCTTGGCTGGATAGGCACATGGAGCTCTGATGCCAGAGAAGAAACAATTCTGAAAACAAACTATCTGGCATACTCAAATGGGATTTGGTTGCAGCATGAAATTTAGGAGAGTAACTGAGGCCCTTTTCGCACGGGCTTTCCCGGGCGAAATAGCCCCGTGAGCCGTGCGGGAGTGGGAGCGTCGCTCCGCACGACGCACTCCCACTTCCGGCGCTCTCACGGGGTTGCAGCGGCGCGAGCGCGGGGTTTTTGATTTTCGCTTTCAAGCGAAAATCACCCCGCGCTCGCGCTACGCTCCCGGCGCCCACACGCACTCACCTGTAGTGCGGTGCGTCAGGGAGGCGGCCGGGTCGCGCCTCCTTCCCTCCGCCCGTGCGGAAGGAAGGGGCGGGGCGGGGAGCTAGCGCGGCGGATGCGAGAGCATCCTGCTTCGCACGGGCGGGGGGCTGCTCGTGACAGCCTCCCGCTCGCGCGCGCGGGGGGGCAGGCGCGACTGTCGCTCGCTCCTGGCCCGCGCGGGGGGCGGGCGCGACTGTCGCTCGCTCCTGGCACACGCGGGGGGGGCGGGCGCGACTGTCGCTCACGCCAGGAGCGAGGGACAGTCGCGCCCGCCCCCCATGCGCACGCGCACGAGCGGGAGGCTGTCGCGAGCAGCCCCCCCGCGCGCGCCAGGAGCGAGCGACAGTCGCACCCGCCCCCCCCGCGCACGCCAGGAGCGACGGGCTCCTTTCTTGCGCGCGGGGGGGGATGGAGTCGCGAGCCGTCGCCGCCTCCGGGACGGTGCCGTTTCCCAGCTGGTTCCTTCGGCTGCGGAAGGAACCAGCGCGGAACCGGCAGGCTCCCGAACTAGGCTTTTCCCGCAAGCCGCCCGCCCCCGCTCACGCAAAAAGCCTACTGCGAAAAGGGCCTGAGTCTAAAATGCTCCCACATTTTAAGCTGGAAGGATGCTTTCTGTGTATGCATGTGTGTTTTGGAGACTCATGGAGAATTATATGGTTTTCAACCTCCTTCTGATAAATCTCTTTTTTAAGAGGATCATTGTTTTATACATTGTTGGCACTGGACAAGAGAAACGCTAATAAAAGATTCAGTCTACTACATGATGGACTGGTAGTAAGCTTCATTAATAAGGATTACTTTCAAGCAGATGGGCATAGAATTTCACTGTAACATACAGAAAATGTGGATGTAAAATAACATTTTACCATTGCTATGCTATCCTTTCAGCCATCTCAAAAGTGATACTTTGATTTTTTTTTCCCCCTCAGAATTTAGAAATAAATTATGCTGATTTGTTGACCATTGAGGGACAGATGTTTCTATTTCCCCAAAATAATATAATTGATGGGGGAAAATTATTTGTTGTTGTGTGCCTTCAAGTCTTTTCTCACTTATGGTGACCCTAAGGTGAAGCTATCATGGGGTTTTCTTCACCAGATTTATTCAAAGAAAAAGTCTTTGCCTTCCTCTGAGGCTGGTAAAGTGTAACTTGTCCAAGATCGGGATTCCATCGCTGAGTTGTTACTACAAAACATGGGTGACTTGGGGGCCCACCCATGATGCCAGTGCCTCTGTGCAAAGATGGGAAATGTTATCTCAAATTAGGAGGCTTGTGAGAGAGGGTTAACCTAGTGAGATCTTTCCACCAATGTTTACAGGGTCTTTGCAGGGAAGAACCAGCCAGAGATTCAAAAGTAAGCTCAAAAGTATTTTTTGTGTGTGTGCGTGTGTGTGGAAATTGATTACACACATACAGGATCCAAACAGTCACACACTCACACAAGGCTAGTATATCATAAAAAAAAAAAAAAGACTCAGACTGCTGCCCCCCCAAAACCTCACATTGGCCAAAAATGAATTAAAAAACAAATGAACAAT